>VXAV01003478.1:11958-23814 GCA_013399715.1 Alectura lathami
TGGGTGAAAAAAAGCATGCGCCAAAGAAGATACGCCCATTCCTGGAAGTCATTTGCAAAGGCCAACCTTTTCATGAATATGTATTAGTAAAAAGTATATAAACCGAAAACGGAAACTCTAGGGTGCATGTCTTGGTGGAGCAGAGAGTGCTGGCGCGCCCAGCGCTGTTTGATTACATCTATTCGCTTAATAAATGGTAAATTATGACTACAATCCCATGTGGGACTCAGTCATTTATCACACCTCTGTTCACAAACCAGGGTCAACCATGAGTGAATTAAATTGCTATTATCTGCCTATTACTCTGTGTTGGTTTTGTTTATTTGTTTTTCTTTTCAGATGCATTTCTGTTTACAGTGTTTGTTTTGTTTGTTTGTTTGTTTGTTTTTGAAGGAAGGAGAAAGTTTTGTGTTTCTTCCAAAAATTTCCCATACTTGCATAATTCACAAAATGACCATATTTTCCAAACCATTGGAGGATTTTGAGTTTATGAGATTCATCATGCTATTTTTATTTGAATTTTTACATTTTTATTTTGTTTTTATTTTTGCCACTGTTGATGAACACCACAAATTTTAGTTTGTCATTTCCCTAGTAGCGAAGAAAGTACACAAATTTTGTGCACAAAAGATTAACTCAGAAACTAATTTTTTGTCATTAAAAAGTCACATCAGAAAAGAGTGGTCTGGCTTTATCTGCCAATGAATGCTGAAGTATTTGTGAAGTATCACCTCAGAGCAGTGCTGTTTGCTATGGCTTGTTATTAGTATCACTGTTGTGACAGAAGGTTTGCAAATAAATCTAGGTTTTAACCTAGACAAGCATTGTTTATGAAGGTAAGAATTTTGCTGCCTAGTAAAGTCTGCAAATATGATGGACAAGGAAGAAAGTAGAGATTATTAATTTTGGTGAAGTGTGGGATAATTAAAGGACTACCTGCAGGCTGCGTAAGAAAGCTGTAAACCGAATTGCAGTCTGACTGCCTGTCAGGCTTGAACAGTCTCAAGTGCTTTATCATCCAGTGTTCTGGCATAAAATAATGTGAAAATGATTTCTGAAGTGTGGAAGGTGGGGCTAGGTAGCTGGATTTCTGAAAGTAATGAGATACTGTAGTCCTCCGGTTTTAGTAGCTTTTGAGCTCATTGGCCCAATTCTGTCCAGTTTAACTGAAGGCTGGCAGTCTTAGAAAACATAAGAATGCCATAAATTTTATGAAAATATGTAGTTCAGCCAGGTAAAGTGAAGCTGCAGCATAAGCTCATTTGGTGTTAAACACTGGGGAATCAAGGGAGGGAAAAATATATACTGCTTTTGTGGGAAAATCTTAACACATGAGAATAACCTGCAGGAAACCAGATTTCATTTGTCCTGTATATGAAATTACTTGTTTTTCTGGAGATACTGTAGTCTGGTGCTGCTTAAACTGGACTTCTCATTTTATATACTTTTGTTTGAAAGTTTTCAAAGGTGGGTTGTTTGATCATGGTGGATGAGAGGGAAACTTTTACCAATCGGGAGATAAGCACCATGTTCTGCACCTTTCCATTTACTCCATGAGACTGTGTTGGGGTTACTGCAGTGGAGCAGCCCCTTCCCAAGGACACCTTGGCAGGGAGAGGTCATTACCCAGCTGTAAGCAGATGGCTAGGAGGCAGTTTAACTAGCCACTGTGCCATTCAGGGGTCTAATTTTCAAGAAATATCAAGGGTAATGCATTATCTAAATAGCAACAAACATCATTTTGTATTAGGAAAAGGACTTTGAGAAATACTGGTGACAAAATTTGAGTGTTCATTATACCTTAACTTACACTTTCAACGTTGTATTTTTAAGCAGGGGAAAATTAGAGGTTTCAGAGAAGTCTGAACTATATTTCTAGGCTCTCCAATAACAGAAGGAGCCAACTGCCACTATAGGTTTCATGGTTTGATGCCAACCCATTAAAATAGCTTTGTGATTCTGCACAAATGATTAGCCTTCTTCATCATTCGATATGAAACATCCTTTTTCCTGGCAGTGCATTTCTAACACAGAACAGTGGGTCTTTAGACTTCTGGCTCTAGCCACTGTGATAAGAATCAAGCAGTAAAATCTCTGCTCATTGCTTTGAAACAGTACTTTGTGTGTTCCATCATATCAGTGTCTGATCTGTGCTCAGATACTGAGTCACCATTACCCACTTCTCTACCACAGACAGTCAAACAAAGAGGATGTATCAAGAGCTGGAAAACAGATCTGTTAACGGTACAGAGATTTCCATTTCTTTATCAAGTCCTTCATCATTTATTACCATAAAAGTCATGATTGAATAAAACAACTCTTTTTCCACATGAAAGATAACAGAACGTTTGCAATTTAACCTGGCCAACACCTGTTTATGTGGTAGAAGAAATTACAAGGTCTCTGTGATCACAGGATGGTTCAGAACTGATGTGAGAGAGTGCTGATTCCTTTAAAGAGAGGGGGTCACAAAGGACATTATAGGATTTCCTTTCCCCTCAAATTTGTTCCCTTTCAGTACAGCAGGTTTACAGAGGCTGGTAAATGGAGGTGTGGAGAATTCAGTCTGGTAACAGAATCACAAGGAGTACCCAGCAGTCTTGGACGTTAGTACTGAGCCTTACCTTAAGACATTGATGCAGCATGAATTTAGTGATGTGGCACTGCAACTGCTGAAGTTTGAGATGAACACACACCCTCTTTCCTGGGTGGGGGTGGATTTTTCCTTGCTTGTACATTTTCCTGGCTTGTACAGATTGAAAGTGTGGCTAGTGGTACAGTGACCTCTTTTGGCCACAGTTCACTTCTATTCTGTACTTGAAGATCTCTTCCTGCTGTGGGTACGCAGAAAAAATCAGTGCTGGCAAATGCATGTTCTTGTTCATAATAGCTGGGTCCTACTGCTTGTAGAAAGCGAGGAATTGTACACCATGCAAAACAGCACCATTGCCCTCTACTGTTCTGTAGGAGAAGGTTTTCGAAATGACTCAAGTGTCATTTTCGAAATGACACTTGCATCACTTGGATAATTCTAACGTACTTGATTCTTCTCACAAACAGAGTATTCATAGTGGCAGCATCTGAAATGATGGCATCTACAGAAATCTGGTGGGGAGCCAGAACTATTTCTGCCAACAGGCGTTTGGGAAGTCTCACTGTTTATGGCTAAAAGTCTTGCTATAGTTCTCTAAAGAAGAAGCTAAAAATGTACAACTCCCTAGCAAAAGTATCTTCTATTGCCCTCTCCTGCTATCCTTCTAGGCAGAAAATGTGGAAAAAACTACCATGTGACAGCTTCCATTCAACAGCTGAACCTAAAAATGAAGCTACGTCTACCAGAAATTTGGCTAAGTTGGCTGCACTGTGACTGGACTTACAGATGGACGCTGTGAGTCCATTTGTGGTGGAAGTAGGCAGAAGTCATGTGCACAAACTGCTCTCAGGAACGTCTACCTGAAGTAATGATCTTAGCACAATGGATAAGATTTTTAATAGCAGTAACTATAAATGTCTCTGGCATTTATAGAGCTGGAGTGTAAGAGCTGGAACTGACTTGAACTAAGTGTTTATAGCCTGTTTAACTCACCCTAAAATGTTGTTGCTAGTCACTGCTGTGCTTAGAATAAATATTGTACTGAAAACTCGATGGACAGAGAGCTGTAATTGAGGTACATTTAATTGAGATGGATTAAACTATTCCCACAGGTTTATCAGCTTATTCTCAATGAGATGGAAATAAATGTAGTTAGCTAAATGTCATCAATAAAAATACTTTTCCTCTCAATTAGAAATATATTCTATTGAGAGAAATTGTGACAATTCTGCAAGAAACAGAATAAATATAGCTTTGAGGCTACTAACAATACTGAAGACCTTGGAGGACTGGACTCCTTCTGTTCAGAACATCCTCAAAGGTTTAGAGTTTAGCCCAAGAGAAATCAGAAAAAGAAGAAAAATCAGTTTTTCTGGCTGTTCTTTCAGTGCTTTTGCCAGGGATAAGTACATGAGACGCTTCCATCAAAGGATTAAATTAAATACTTGGAGGTTAATTCTATCATCTTTACTGAAGTAGTCAACTTGATTTATTGCTTTTGGCTTATACAGATAACAATTCTCTCTAGAGTTAACCTATTGTCTCAACAGGTGGTTGCATAATTAAAATGGAATTTTTATTGCAATTAGGCACTCCATATAAAGCATTAAGTTTCTCCTGTTTGCCAGGAATCATTCACAGTTTGAACCCATGGCTGAGATCAGTAAATGTATTGGTGGGGGTGAAAGGGCTTAAGAGTGGTGGAGCAAAGTTTTATTCCTTGGCAAATATGTCCTCTGCACATGGGAAGTCCAGGTTCTCACACCAAAGTCTTAACGACAGCTCCCTCCACACCCTGTCCTCCTTCTCCATTTGCTGAGGTGGTGCTTCCATTGCACCTTTTGTAAAGTCCTTCTGCACTACATCTTCCACTGTATTGTTACCCCTTCAAAAGTTACAAGGATGAGTGGCTATTTGCACTTACAGTGAAGGAAATTAGTGAAGAAGGTTTCGGACCAATAGCCTCACAATGTGCTCTATCACATTTTATGGGAGGGCTCCCAAGTCAAATCAGGTAGTCTGGGGAAAGAGGAAGAAAAATCTTGAATATGCCTTGAATAGCTTCCTGAAATGCTGTGTTCATGTCCCCCCAAAATCACTACTAAGTTAATGTGTTTTTTTTTTTTTTTTTTTCTTTAAAAAAACAAAAGGTATTTTAATGTGCCTCCCTTTCCAACACTGTGTCTCTTAAAATCTTACCTGAAGGTAGTTGCTTTTCTGGGGAGAAGAAACACTTTATAGGTATGTGGCTGGATTGCTTCTGAACTGATGACGTTAGTGGTGCAGAGCAGTGTTAATGGCTCTGCAGAAAAGAGGAGGTTTCCCTGAGAATAGAATAGAGTCTTGTTGTGTCTGGCCAGTTTGTCCTGGATCTGTTTTACGACCAATGAAGAGAACAAGCACTTTGTGGTGCTATTCATCTCACCTGAAAATCAGCCTAAAATGATAATTTTAGGCAGGTGATTGAGCTCTCAAATCCTTATTTCTCACTGTTGATTATGAAGAGGGTCTAAGGTCACAAGCTCAGCCTCTGACATCTTGACTGTAAATTTCTAAAGTTAAGTGAAATCAATCCTACTCCTTCAGCCTTGAAAAAGAAATGGGAAATTAGTCCCCTTTGGCCACAAGCATCATTTTTTTGCTATTCTTGTCTCTTTAGACTTCAGCAGCTGAACTTTGTCTTCTTCCTGGAGTATGTACCCAAGATTAGCCAAAGAGTTAAAACCAAGCAAGTTCTTTCCACTGACTTCTCTGGGCATTGGATCTTTTCCATAGTATGTTAGATTTTTGTATTTATAGGAGCTTATATTTGTTTGTTTTATTTTTGTATAAATGAATTCTTTTAAATCCTGGAAACATTTTGGAATGAAGAGGATGTGAGACTGATGGTTTTGTCTCTGTAGTCAGTGGGCAATAGCATAACCCTAGCCTGTCCTGGGGGCTGGGAACCAGGAAGCATCAAATGATCCAACTGAAGTAATGTCTGCTGAAGTTCAGATTTCTGTCTGACTTTCAGGACTCTGAGACCTGAATGAACCTGCCATGTTCCTGTGGATTGCTAAGTCTCTAATGGACTGAGATTGCACTGCACCTTCTATCCTGCTGAGCTCTGTGCTCAGATGTCCTTATTTTGTAGTCAAACTTGGAAAAATACATGTTACCGTGGGAGAACGTTGTGTGCAAACAGATGTGCATACATGTGGATGTATAAGCCTTTTTTCACTGAGAAACCAGGCTATAAGCTAGTTGTTAGTGCATGTTCTCTGTCTCTCTCTCTCTCTTTTTTTATTTTTTTTTCCTCCTTAGGAGGAAAAAAAAAAAAAAAGCAAAAGTGCAGTAAATATAATCACAAGGGTGATGCAATGCCACAGTGCTCTGCCTGCTGTTTTGAACGCGGCCCTGTGGTATGTCTCCCTGGAGCACTCTGCAGTTTTGCCGACTGGCTGTTTGGGGTTGCCACCTGCTGGTAAAAATACTGCATGCCTTATTTTTCTTGCCTGGAAGAAGACAAAAATACAAATGCACTGAAATAGTATGATCTTTTTCTGATTAAATGATTTCCTTTGTCTTGGATTTTTTCTTTTTTAATTGTGGCGATACTAATTGGATTTTCGAAATAAAATGTTTTAGTGCTCTATAGGTTTTTGCAGATTATGTTAATCTCCAAATATTCAAAGAATAATGCTGAAGTTATTATGTACATTGCCAACAGTCAGTTCTCACTTATTGCAGGGGTTTTAATCACTGTAACAAAGAGTTTTTCAAAGCAGACTATAGGACCTGAATTTTGCATACCCACTAAAACTGAAGGGGTTTCTACTTGCCTGCAACAGCTTTGGAGAGCTCATCTTGAAATATATTTCAGAAGATGTTCAGGACAAAATCAAACAAACAAACAAACAAAAAAAAAAGTTTTTGTGCCCAGAGATGAATCCAGCACGCAAAGACAGAATATACTGTACAGCCTTTGTTTCACCCAAGGAAGATGCAATTATTTTAGTTTTCCTTTTTTTTTGATAATCCATACTTTGACTGAGATGACATCAAGAGGTCAGAGCTGTGGATTTCATCCTGCAAAAAAGTGTGACTGCTTAACAGCCAGTGTTGTTTCTTTCTCAAGCTCAAACACATAAATTCTGGTGATTTGCAAGCTGTCATACTGATAACAGTGCTCTAGCAGCAGTCCTTACCCAGAAAGATGCTGGTGCCCCATGGGTGGTGCTGCTCATGCATTGTCCATCTCCAGTCACAGCTGCCAGCTACCACAGACCCGCTGGTGAAAGCAGGTCAGCTTCCGTGCCCAGCAACCCTGGGCAGGGGGCAGTAGTGGCAGTGGAGCTCAGTGGCCCTCTGCTAGCCCCTGTAGTGGGAGGGGGCCCCCGAGGATCATGTTGCTTTTTAAGTGATTACTCATAAGTCCCAGCTTACCGTTGCCAGCCTTTTTCAGGAACTAATCTCATTGTCTTCTGTGCAACATGTGCTTTCACACAGAGCAGTAATTATCAGCTTACTCCTGGCAATTAATAATTTAAAACCCCATGTAGCGTGTGCCGTCTGCCGCTTGAGCAGAGATTTGATGGTTTGCAAAGTGAAAGCCTAGTACCGGGGAGGTTTGAACCTGCTGTGGTAACAATGGGTATGGAGAGATCGTCCACACTACTCATGGAAGGACCGGCAGGACAGACTGGAAGGGAACTTGCTGTTGCAGGGTGGTTTTATTGAAGGTTGTGAAGTCTGTGCTGCCTGATCCTGCTCTTCGCTGTTCCACGTGCCCTTAACAGGGATAAAAATAATATTCAGCTGCGTCTATGTGAGTTCGTGGGGACAGTTCTGCAAGTGGACCCACATAACATGTGACATGGTTTAGTAAAGAGACTAGTAGGTGAGGCTGATGGTTGAACTCGATGATCTCGAAGGTCTTTTCTAAACTAGATGTGATTCTGTTCTGTGATTGTCCGCATAGATGAGAAGGTGGGCATGGGATTCCCACTGCTCTGGTTTTCGGGCCCTCCTTCCAGTCTGTGAAAGGGTTGCTTCCTACCTGTCTCCCCACATCCCCAGTGTAGGTGTGTGAGGACTTGGAAGCAGACAGGTTCCTCCTTGGCCTTCAGCTGTGTTTCTTACAAGACACTATAATAAATATTTATTCCCTTCCCTGACAGAGAAAAGAAAAAAATCTGTTGTGTTGCAGCCAGAGCTGCCTGTTGTTAAGACTGCGCAGCCCTTTGTCTGATAGTGTGCTGCTTGCAGTTATTTATAGCTGTCAGGCTCTGACCGTTCAGGATGAGATTTCTCATGCTTAGTGGGAATCTCAGATGAATTTTTATGGACAGTTTCACCAATTCCACTTCCTTTTTTAAGAGAAGAGCAAAGGAATATACTCTGGTCATGTTTCAAACAAACAAAAAACCCCTTCTTGTATTGCTTCTATTTTGTCCGCATGCTTAAAAGTTGAAAATTGGATTTTCTTCTGACAAAGAGAGATGCTTTAACATCCCTTTGAAAATATGCTTGCGTATGGCCAGTGAAACAGCCTTAAAAACTGCAATTTGCTCCAAAACAGCAAAAATTTTCTCGAGGTTAAAAGGATGCAATAGTATTTATTTTTATGAATCTTCCCTCTTGAGGAGAGTGGAGCTGTGTTGAGCAGAAGTTTGGGGAAATATATAAGGACAGACTAGTGAAGACAGGACAAAAGGGTATCAAACATACAGAGAATCATCAGGGGTGAAGACTGTGCATGTTTATGCCCCTAAAGCCTTATTCTGGCTGTGTCTATTTTGAAACGTTTAAGTGAAGTCTTCCTTAATTTTCAGATATCTGCCTTTTTGAGTGTTTGACTTTGCAGACACAGGGTGTAACTGAGCTGGAGCAGATAATCATTTTGATTTGCTTATAATAAGGAGGTCTATGGTAAAAGAAGTTGACCAATTAATCTGTCAAAAAAGTTTCTCTGAAAGTAAGACTTAACATTTTTCTCAAATATTTTTGATCTTTGAAATATTTGCAGGTTTTCTATTGTTCTTCCTGTCTCTCCTCTCAGGAGGAATTCCTCTCCTGAAGATTCAGATATTAACAATACAGTCAAATATTACCATTCTACGCAGGCAGGTGTGTGTGAGAAACTGCGTACACGAGGGGGCACAGCCCCCACAGAGCTGTACATCAGCACAGCTGCATCATACTTTAGTAGCACCTATCACATGGCTGGTGCTTTGGCAGGAACCATAGCCCCCTTGCACTTCTCTGTGCTTTGCCAGTAAGGGCCGTGTGGGGCTACAGAAAGCTTTGGATCTGACTTGGGGCGTTGAGCATGTTATTTGATCTAGGAGGAGGGGGGCTGAGAGGAAGCAGTAAGGAAGACCTCGCTGCTAGCCACGGGAGAATGCTATGCACTCAAACCTGTATTTTAAGAGTCTGTGGGGAGGAAAATCTATTTCTTCTTCACTGAATGTGGATGAGGTACTTTTGAAAGCAGTCTCAATAGCTATTACTGAAAGCCTAAAGCTTCCAAAGGTTATACCTTGGTGTCCCTGTAAGAACTGCAGCTCACCAGTGAAATAAAGTCATCCTCAGGCTTCGGTCCCAGTCTGAAAAGCAATGAACATAAACAGCCCACTTTGAAAAAGCTACAAGACTGCTGAGACCACAGAGGTGAAGCTCTCAGCAGCTTGCTTGTGGTCCTAGGGTCACCCCTGGAACACATTAGATCTGCTAGTAATTTCTGAGCTTTCAGAGCAAATCAGTTCCTCCAGGCGCATGCTCTACTTGTGCCTCTGGCTCGGCAGGTAGGAGTAAATCCACGTGTGTTTTACCTTTCTTAAACGACAGTTCTCCTGAATATAAAATCAAAGCTTTTCACCCTAGGATCAGAAATAGGAACAGAGACCGTACTTTGCTTGTTTAGGATGGCAGAGCTCACCGTGCTGAGCAGCACTACACAAGAGTGGCAGGGGCATGGTTCAGTCTTGCTCACTGCTGATGTGACTCGATACTCGTCCCTGCTGTTAGTGATGAGGCCCAAATTGGAGCTGCTACTGGATGAGCAGGTGAACCTGAGCTATATCAACAAGCCTCTTCACTTGTGCCCAGAGTTTATAGCTCTACTTTCTAAGAAGTCCATAGATCTATGTGAGAGAAGAGTATTCAGACAAGTATGTGTTATGTTGGGAAAGAAAAGGTGTGGGACGCTGATTAAAGCAAGAAGTCAAGACTTCGGGTCATCTAAGTTACCATTTCTGACTGCCGCTTGTTTTGTGATTCCTGACGTAAATTCTGTAGAGAAGCTTCCGACAGCTCTGGCCTACTATTTCCTCCTGGTCTGGGGTCAGTAAGTGCTGATAGGGCTGAAAGAATTTATTGTCTCTGCCTGACGTATTAACACAAAATGAAATTAAAATGAGACTAGCCTGTAATTAAATTTTATGGTGTCTGAGTGGGTTTGAGCACTGCAATTTTGCTTATTGTTTTATCCCCTGTTATTCTATAATGTAACAAGTGAAGTTGCAAATGTGCACCTAAAATCTCTGTGGGCCAGGTTTTATCTCATGTATCTCTGTAAAACAAAAGCAAATAAACAAAAACTAAATTAAGCCTACATAGAAGAGAACATTGACTTATCTATGAGTGGGTTAATGTTTATCCAGCTTTAGCTTAGATATGGCTATAAAATGACTACTGAAACAAAGAAACCTTGCTTTTGACTTCTGACGTGCTAAAACCTCAGGCCAACGTTAAGGAAAGAGTGCAATGTAGAGATCAGTGTGCACCCATGTGTGAACATGAGCACACAACTTCTTGTAATTGGGTTCTTTGTAATATCCAACTCATTTTTATACTATTTGTTTTCCATAGAAAAGATTCAGTGTGTTGTGAAATTTGTCATTCAAGACATACTGAAGGCTGCCAGCTACTTCTTTGCATGAACGACGCATGTCAGATCAGTTTTATTGGTTATTTAGTATTCAATTGTTAAGAAAAAAATCCAGGCAATCATAGTTTTTAATGCTTTGTTTTACTTCATTTAGCCTAAGTTTTTTCCTAGATATTTCGTGTGCAGGCTTATCTCTTACACATGCCTGCTTATCCATGTCCTGTCCAGAGGTGGTCTTATTACTGTAGTATCCAAGCATCTCCCCTTACTTTATTGACTACTGTGAAGAAGTGACGATGTTTGTAGCTATTTTATATATATATGATTTTGCAACAATTTAAGGTGTGCAGTGTTTCTGAGGGGCTAAAAGGGAATTTAAATGAATGTGCAGTTTACGTTTGAAAACTGAAGGTAGAAGGGTACTAAGTAAATACAGTAAGATTTGTGATCATTTTGTGTGTTGAGCCAGTCACCAAGGAAATTTTGTGTGTTGCACAAATAACCTTTGAATTTCGTTCAAAGATTGCATTTGGAGACCAAGCTGAACCCTTTTTTTTAAAAAAAAATATATATTATGATTCTGCTTTTAAAATATATAATAGAAATATACAATAGCTTTCACTGTCAGGACATGGGAATATTGGTTGAAACCTCTATTAACTCACAAATTATTACATCACTTTCTATTTTCCAAATTTCAGGTCAGAGAAGATTGTTGTAGACTTAGGCAACATGAATAAAAACAGAGAAATGCTTAAAAATAGTCATACTGCTTCGCAAGAAGTCTGTCTTCGAAAAATGTTTTCCTCTCAGTAGGATTCCAGGTTGGCAGCTGAGGAAAGTGAAACTAGCTGATATGTTTGAACCTGACTGTTTTCTAGCTTTTACATAATCCACTTTCTTCTACTTGATCTAAGGGAACCATTCTTTCCATGTTTAAATAAATGTTTCAGTATTAACTTTCCAAAGTGACCCATCTGTAGGATGTTGTTTGACGATATGTGAAGTTTGGAACAGGCTGTAGAAACTCCAAAATCACAAGTACAACTTGCTGAAGCATGGCAACTTTTCAAAGTGGAAACCTTTAATATTTTTCTCTGAATACAGTAGTTAATATCATTATTTCAAGTTGTATTCCAGAAATCTTAATTTTAAAAGAGGCTCTATGGACATTAAATAGCACTTTACTTCATTCAGTGATATAAGCACACAATCAGCTCTATATTGCTGTTCAAAGCAAAGTGTATATATTTGTATGTAATCAAATATATGTTGTAAACCTTCTACATTTTTGCCCTAGGATTTCCTATGCTTTCTTGACAATTCTTGATCATGGTAAAATTCCCATCTAGTGGAAGTTACCTTCTGAAAATCCTCAGGAAGCAGAAAT
>VXAV01003479.1:8188-18234 GCA_013399715.1 Alectura lathami
GCACTGCAAATGTACTGGCTAATGAAGAGAACAACATATGGTATGTTAATTGTCTCATATTGGAGCAGAGATAAGCAAGCAATGGGGAAACAAATTTAAGTTGACAGTACAGTATCAATTCTGCTATTCTAAAATACACAGATTTTTAGCTGGGAATTGCTGACAACTTGGAAAAGGAAAGCATTCTGCAGCAGTCCATATCTGGAAGTAGAGCAGCCATACAGCACTTTGGTGTAATCACACATGGATCTTCTCTCAAAATTTTTAATTGACAAAGAGATTTCTGATCATTTTCTTGAGGTGTAAAAGCAAATGTGCATAGATTAAGAATACTGTTAAATCTTAGCAAAATAGCAGGGAGATGGGGTGTGCCTACGCTTAGTACCTAACAACCTAGTCTATGTTCTTCTCCAAACTGTTTTCCTCTTTACCTTCACTACTAATCTTCTTATCAAGCCCAGAGAGGAGCAGATCAGTACTAATGACACTATAACCTCTACAATCTCCCCAATTATCTTTCAGTTCTTATTGGATTCACATATAAAGAATAGCACTATATAACTAAATCCCCTGTGACAGCCACAGAGAGGCTCTTCAGCATCCAAACAAAAAGGTAAATCTAACAGCATCCAATTCAAAAGCTTTCCACTTCAAAATCAGACATATTGAGAGTGGGGGTGAGTCAATGGTGAAAACGATTTGTTAAGCATTTTGGGACATTCTGCCTGTATATGCCACTTGCAGTAACTAAAGAGGTTAGTGGCTCTCACTCCCAGGACTAAAACACTATGACCAATTATTGAAACAAGTGTTTTGCCTTGGCATTTCAAATAGCGGATGTGCTTTTTATAATTGCTTTGCCTATTCAGAGGAATGCTGTCATCACTTATGCCCGCTGGTGCATAAATTTACAAACATCATGCAAATGCAGTATTTGTAATAAAACTAACTAATGAACTTTAAAGGCCAATTATTTGTACATGTCTGCTGGCTCAGAGTAATCATGCATCATTCAGATTTACACTTACATGCCTGCTGTAGTGCAATTTTAATCACTTGTTAATCTATCGTTCATAGTAAGTATCACAAGTAAAGCTTGTTTCTCAGAAGAAAACAGTTTCTCAGACCGTAAAGGCCTGATACTCTGAAGATTATACAGTGAAGGTAGAAAGCAAAACAGACCTTGGAAGCCCTTTCAAAAAATGTACTGAATCCAGATGACAGGCAGCCACTCAAATCCGAGAGCCAAGAGATAATCACAATATCAGTAACTGAAAGACTTCACACTCGTGTACGCAGGGAGTGCCTGTGCCCAGTCCACTCAACAGGCTGGAACACTCCTGAGAGGTTCCTCCTTTGGTGCACCCACACCTGATCTGTGCATCTGCAGAAGAATGCAGACTGGTTTGTTTTTTGCTGATGGACTGACAATAGACTGGTCAACAGATTTATGACAAACTCACTGGGTGCTTGGGTTCTATAAACAGTTTTTCCAAGTTTCTGAATTTGATATCTTTTTATTTAAGCATGTGTATTTTCCTGATATGGTTCCTAGAAAGAGTTTGCAGACAGGTGGACTGACACCCTGTTGGCCTGCTTACAGATTTTGACATTCTTTTTCTACATTAGCTTTTCCTACCTCTCTGTTTGCTCAGCCAAACTGGGCCTGTCCTAGGTGTTGTGATAACAAAGGGCTATAACATAATTAAATACATAAAACAATTGTCATCAGGAGCTACAGGCTGTCTGCTGGCCAGATGGAGATGGCGCAAATACAAAACAAGTTCCCTTCTCTCACTGGTCTCAGATTGAGGGCAATCACTGACAATGATTTACACCAAGAGAGGAGCAGAGTGAAACCCCCAGGGGCTACTTGTGACTCTGTTACTGACCTTAGATTAGTCCCTACTCCATGTTTCATCTTACCTATGCTTAATTGACTAGAGCTAAGATTTAAAAATTTAATTAAGTTTTGCAAAAACATTTAAGTCACTGAATATATGGCTTTTTTCTTTTTTTCTTTTCTTTTTTTTTTTTTGGTTTTTTTTGGTTTCTTTTTTTGTTTAGTTTGTTTGTTTTTCATTTGTTTGTTTTCTGGTATCCCCTGCACCAAAAATAACAATTACAAGGTGTAGGCTATTAGGAACAAGCATCCAGAAGAAAGCTGCCATGCTGACCCCCTCACTCAGCATTCAGCATCCTTCTGTCAAAAGCCAGTGCACATTCCCACTCCTGCTGAGGATGCCATTCCTTTAGTGACTGAGGTGACAGTGAGAGCTTGTCACCTAGCTGATGCTGTGTGTAGTGACACTGAAGCCCCCAGGAAATCGTTCGAGAGAACAGTTTGTTAATGTCACAACTGAAAACTCTCATTAGAAAAATCATTGCTAAGAGTAAATGCCTTCCATCTCTATGCTCCTCTTTCTGTCTCCTAGGAGCCTAGTATTTCCACTGGGAGCCAGGAGAGTACAAGAATCTGACATATTGTCATAATAGTAAGAATTAAAAGAACCTGCAGTTTCTAGCTCTGGGAACTGTTAAATTTTTCTGTATTTCTTCTCTTTTACCTAGTAAAGAAAATGTTAAAATTTCACCTCAGGAAAGACAGGAAGTTAGGGAAGGGCGGGTGGAAAGGTATGGGAATAGATTCATTAGGAAGCAATGCTAGGAGAATAAGCTAGAAAAGAAATCATGTGAAAAAGCAATTGAACTTTTTCAGAAAGCCCCAGGCAAGTGGAAACCCCTGCCTCGGTAATACACATAAGATCAAGCAACACTTCATTAAATCAGTTTTTATGTGATTCAGTGTGAATCATGCTGTGTCATTCATTGCACAGATGATTACTTGGTGCAACAGTAGGAGTTTCAGGGAGGTAAGGGTGAAGGGGCATCATGGGGACACAAGTGGTCTGGATAGAGAGGCCAGGCTGGATTGATCCCTAAATCCAGCGTCTCTTTCCAAGCTGATCTGCCCTCTCCAAACATACCGATCAATTCCACACTTTTCTCAAAACTCATTCCTCTCCTGTTTTATTCAGTATCAGCACAAAGCACCTCTAGGAGACTGAGTGACACTTCAAATTAAAATACGAGCAATGCCCTGACAGTCAATGTATTTCCTGACATCTAATCACAGCAGAACTATCTTACTGTATGTTGCTTATAGCTTCACCATCCTGAGAAAATGCTGATAGAGTTGGCCTCAGGCAAGAGAGGGGCTCGAGCAAGTAAGAATTGAAACTTTTGAGAACTTTATTCAGCTGTGACCTTATTTTCTATTGATCCCACCAGGTCACAGTTTTCAGGTCTTTCTGTGAATAAATTTGATTTCTAAATGCTAACAGAGTTCCAGCTATTGCAGGAGAGGTCTCTGAAGATTGGTGGCTTCTCTAAACCCCCCTGGAAATGTTAAATATCACTGCTTGAATGCTTTCAACGTCTTTCATCCAAACACTGCACTGCAGTTGAATCAATGAAGTCCAGAATAAAATAATCCATAAACCAACCAAGGGCCAGGTGACTTCCTTCCCCACCAGATCTTTCTGTTTCTAGTAGTTCTTTCCTGCTTTTTTGCTTTTTTCAGCACAATTTTATGAAGTGAGGGAAATATCAGCTCACATCTAACAGCTCCCTTTCCTCAGATCTTTTCCTCATGATCTTACAGCTTTTGCCAGATGAACAGCAGATTCTTACAATCATCTGACATCCTTGTGGTCGCGTGTTAATCTGCTCTACACTTACATTTAAAGGGACTTCAGGGGAGTTTGTTAGTGCTAAAAACAAAGAACAATCCTCTGTTATGGTTCCTACATGTGGTTAACAGATGAGGCCTTGCAAGCTGACCTGCTGGAAGCGGACCCTGTGTTCATGGTGCTGTGGAGAGAGCTCTGGCTTGACATGCCAGAAGGTTTGCCTTCCAGAAAGCACCCACAAGGACATCCAGTCACTACAGATGTGTTTTATGAGACCACAAACAACCTTTTAAATATGGAAAATTCATCTGCCTGAGGAAAGGAAATTACAAGACTCAGAAATAAGTGGGAAGGAATATCTTGGAGGTAGGGAGACACTTCTCCAGTCTTTACTTCATCCAATAATTTCCAGCGGTTTCAAAAGCTGCAGTAAACTAACCCTTCCGTTCCTGGTCCATGGGAAAGAGATGTCTCTGTCACCTCTGGAATGCAGACATTACTTTCCTGGTCTTCTCAGGAATCTCCTTTTGCTCTGCAGGCAGGTACAAGGACAGGCACATACCCCACCAGTGTACATTTCTCCCTGTTCAGTGTACTCAGGTGCACTCAGTTACACAGTCCCTCTTGCAGAGGTCTCACCACATCCAGTAGAAGCATCAAGGCTGCAGCAGGATGGCAGCTTTCCTGAAGTCTTATAACTGAACCAACAAATAGGGATGAATGTAAGCTGGCAAATAAAAGTGATGTCATCCATCTGCTCATTGCAATATCAATTTAATTTACAAAGGAAATAGGCTGAGGAAAAAGCAATTCCTAATGACTGGGAACTGAGCATCCCTCACACAGTGGCTCTGCTCCATTACTGCTCCCCCGGGACCATGGCAACACAGCGACAGACCAAGCTCTCAACCTTGCTTGGCCAAATGGCACTTTTATTTTGCGCTCTGCTTTTGCTGCCTTGTCCAAAGGCATGAATTAGAGAAGCAGCCTCTACTTTGAAGGCAGAAGGTGTTTCAATAAGAGGTAGACAATCCCCTCTTCTTTAAAGGTGTCACTTTAATGTGCCCCATCCTTCAACTCCAGGGAATCTCCATACTCGGGCAGTAAACCTCATAATCCTTGTCCTAAAAAGTTAACCCAAGGAAAACAAGCCTCCAGAGGAAAGGGCCAGAAAATGGCCCAGTAAATCATTTGTATAACAAGTGTATAATATGCTTTGATAAAAAACACCATTTCATTTCTATTATCATTGGGCTCAGCTTCACATAAACTGATTCATCAGTTTTTTTTTTTTTTTTAGATTGTCACACTTATAATGTTTGTATGGACTATACACTGTTTATGATATAAGCTCTCCTTGTTACACCTTTGGAGCCAGATTCTCTTCCATTACACAATGTCTGATTTACCACAAGGAATCGATTACGGTTTGGGGAAATCCTTCTCCCAAAGTACAGCTATTCCACAGACTCCCAGTGGCAATAACAAGCCAAGACAGCGCACACACTACTTCCTCGAGCCACTGTCTGTGCAACTCGCAGACAACAGTAGCAGTAATATTTTCTCTCTCGCTATTTGAAAGTACATTCTTTTCCTTAGTATTATTAACAGATCTCAACTATAAGTGTCAATAGTATTCCAGACAGGGCTATATTTCACAGAAAGGAGAATGATGCTACTGATGCTATTTTTCTACTTCAGAAAACAGTTTTTAAGTAATTTTTTGCATTCAGAAACAATGTACAGACATCAATGAACAAAATAAGTGGTTTGCTTTGTACTGAAGTTCTATTGCCATGGGAGGAAAATTAGTTCATTATTCTGCTCAGTGGCTTTCTTTTAATGGTTCACTTAATTTTTTTAATAAAAGCATTTTAAACAAACAAACAAACAAACAAACTCTTTAGTATCATTATTGTGAAGGTTCCATAATGCACATCAGTTTCCCAAAGGTGCAAACAGTGCTTTGCTTTTGTTACTGTTAATGCCTTGATCTAATACTTGGACATAAGGACAACAAAAAATACGTGTAATATTTTATTTTGCCTTTCCCTTCAAAAATGAACACAGAGAACAGTAACATACATTCCAACAGAAACATTTACAAGCCAGTCATCTTCCTCTTAAATAGCAGCTTTCCAGTTCCTTTCTTGCACAAGTGTTTATGTGATCAAAAGAATTTATATCAGACTTCCAATGAAAAGGGACTTGGTTATAATACAAGCTACAGAGAGATTCAAGTACTTCTGCCAGTCTTGCATAGAGGTCAGAGCATATTAAGCAGGTATTTGATTGAGTGAGCCCTGATGCTCTGCCCAGATTTACTGCTTTGGACTTTAACGGCTTCTAGGTGGAATAGCAGAAGAAGGAAAGAGCATTTGTGCTTTTTATAAAACATGAAGTCTCAAAAATTTCTTCTGGTAGAATGATGTTTTTCATCTGCAGCCTCTATAGGATGTACTGGGAGTGTATCAGTGATATGTACATGGAGCGGAACTGAGTAGAAAAACAACTCTCTACCTTTGCCAAACTATTAAATATATTTTTTTAAGTCTTTTTTTCTCACTGAAACTAAACCAGGACTGAACATTTTTCTTGAATGAGGAACTTCTAGATTGACAAATATTCCAATAAGTAAAGTATTTGCTGGGACACAGGAACCCAACATCAGATTTCCTTTGGATTCAGAAATCTTGTTCTTACTTATCTCAGGAAATGCTCTATACACTGGTGGGTCAGACTCAGGAATCTCACTTCCTACAATTTCATCCAGAAACTATCTCATATCTTCTGATGATTTGCAGCACCATTGCTACACTCTTGAGCAGAGAGAGCTTCAGTGTCAGTGAATGATTTATTAAGAAAATTGGTTCGAAAAAGTTGTCGGCAAATCTACTGGTCCCATCACACACAACCAGCCATGAATGAATAAACCTGCTCAAGACCATCCAAGCTCAGGAAAACCTCTTTTTCCACTCAGGGAGATGTCGATGCTGTACAGTCTCTCACAGTTGGCACTCTGATTCCAGGTCTTCTCAGCCAGCAAGGCTGCTCTTTGTCTCTGCAATTTCCTACCAAAGCCCTGAGCCTCTGCTTTTCCCTCTTCTTCAATGTCTCTTGTCAGAAGAGCACATTTCCTTTACCTCTGCAGTTGTGATTTGTTCCCTGATAGTTTCCTAGAACAAGTCCTCTGGAATTTATGAGGCCTGTTTCTCCATATTATGAGTTTTGGATGGACTACTGCTCCACAACTTGGAGCTGGACTTCTTGAATATCAGGGATTTTTATTATACATACACTTTCAAAGATGTCTAAAGTTGTGCAGCAGTCAGGAAACTCCACCTTGCTGCTCACATGGCCTTGGTCAGAAAAGCTCCATGGAGCCTGCAAGGGAGCCCCCAGTGCATCTGCCCAGGTTTCAGGTAAGTAAGGATCATCAAGACAAATACACAGGCTGAGGGACCAGAACAGAGCTTGTGGCCTCAGCCATGCCATACCGACCACAGCCATGCAGGTCTGAGCTGCTCCACAACTGCTGTAGTCTCTTCTAAATGGGGTGGGCTGTGGCCAGGACTCCATCTCACCTCCATGTTCACTATCCCTGCAGCAGCTTCTGGTTGAAAACAGGTGCACATTACTGCTGGACTATTTACAGTGTTAGGTGGAGAAAGAAGTAAGAAAGAAGTCAGTATATTGATTTTCACATGATCCTGACCATTTAGGAGAAGGAACAGTATGAATTTTATTTCTCTCACCTCCATTCAAAGTTCAGTCTTTAAATTACTGTACTAGTGAGTTTGTTTTGGTTTGCTTCTCAAAGTGAGATACACAACAAATTTCCACTTTAACAGGCTTATAGTACATAAAGTTCAGTGGTATGCTGTAAAGACCTTTGCTGAGCATAGCCAACTCACTGCAATAAACCGCTTGGGTTTGGCAAATTTTGCATCTTTGTAGGAGAAATATATCAGGGCCTAGTAAAGAGTCAATGTTTCTTTTTTTTTTAAAAAAAAAAAAGTGTGAGAGAGTGTTGAATTCTAGTAAAATACGTGTAATTCAAAGTGTTAAAAAGGTACATTATTTAAATATTAATTTTCTTTATGTAGACAAGCATATAGGAGTAGATAGAGCAGTCAACATGTAGTGAAATGAGACACTATTCACAGAAGTCATTCGTGCTAATCTTCCAGTGTTCTCACTGCAGTCTCAATGCTGACTAGTGATACCAGAGCTGGCTTGGTCCTGGCTTTTGTGTTTAGTCATGATCTGGCTGGAGCAGTGTGGGCCTCTGTTAACTGAAGTCTCATCCTAGACTTTGCAGTAGTGACTGTGAAACATAGGAAGGCCCAGCTGGTTTCACATCCTTGGTATACCTTAATCTTGTAAAATGGTTAACCAGCAGGCATAGATATATCAGCAATAGATGATGACTCCTACTGGCATAGTAACATCGCAAAGCTATGAGGGATGCAAGGTTAAATAAGTAGAAACACAAGGAGAAAATCATGAGGCTTAAACAGATTTAGTACAATGATGCATGCATTTTTTCAAGTTGCATAGCTCCCACAGGGCAAAGGAAGTTCCAAGGTACAAGCCCATGGTACCACCCAGCTGCAACTGATTTCTGTTTCAGAGCAAGGAGAAAATCAGTTTACACATTTGAAATCATAAGATATCTAGTAGGTATACAAAGGAAAAAGTATTTCTAATTCTGACTGTTTTAGTGTGTTTCTGTTATATTTTATTTTCTAAAGATCATTTTTAGCCTTCCATTCTTATTCAAGCTCACATGCTGCACAAACAATGAAATCTTAGGCAACTGCTCAAAAGTCTAACAAAAATAAAATAACAACCCAAACAAACAATGGCTAATAAAAATGAAGTCGGATCTAACTGGCCAAATTCAGTTTACTTACACCAGCCAAATTTTTGGAATTTAAACTAACATAGCTAAATAATAATAGCCCTTATGAAAGTCCTTTGGGACAGTCTTGAAATGAAAAATTAAGATGTATGTGGGGCCTCAGTTACAGGTTTAATTTATTAGGAAAGATTAGCACAAAGGTCCTGAACCTACAGTCCTGAAGGCCTCGACATTTATCTGCACGAGGAACAATTAAAGTTGCAGCATCAACATGTAAATAAAGTAATTAGCTTGGGCAGGTCAGATACTGAGATGGGGGACAAAATTTATATGTACTGCCTATAGGTTATTACCATTTGCTACTTGATAGCTGAGTGACACACAACAACAATTTTTCAGTGTATCATTTTCTGGAAAAAAAAAAAAAAAAAAAAACCTTTTTTTTTAATTTTTTTTCCATCATGTGAAATAAATAGATTTTATTATGAATGTTCANAAAAGACAGAGCTGTTTGCAGAAAACTAAAACCTCTCCTCTACGGACTAGCTCCTTCTACCAACCACGTCTCCTAGGAGAAAGAGAGATCTCATACACAATGTCAAGATGAGATTGTGTTTTGTCATCTCTGTAGCACTTGTAATCAAGCTTCCAGTCCTTCCTGTTTTGAAGACAGTAATTTGATGCAGCTGTGCTGCTGGCACAATGTAGTGATGTAGATCTGAGTTTGCCTGGTTACATTGGCCCTTAGCTATAACTGAACTGCACTTTGCATTTCCAGACCAAAGCTGGCTTTTATGTAAGTACTTCTGATGAAGGCTCGATTACTAGGCTTTCCAGAGGAAAAAAAAAAAAAAGCAAACAGTATTTCCTGTTGCTGTCCCTAGTTGCTGACCCAACAGGAGCCTGCTCCTCTCAAATCAAGATTAATAGGGAAAGTTTGATGTGGATGCCCAAACCAAAATATTCTTGTCAAATATTTACTCTGTGAAGTATGTACTTGTGACTTACACTACTTGTGACTTATGTAACATCAGCTTAGAGTCTTTTTATTACAAATTCATGGAAGGAAACGAAATGCCTTATAGATGTGTGTGATCGCTGAACTGTATATGCATGTTAACCTTGACCACCTATGGACCCGCTGAGATATCAGTGGCCATAACCAGAACTGCCAAGAGATGAGGGAACTAACACACTCCTTTAAGGGCAGCATTCAGAGCAGCTCCAGACAACAACTTTAGTTCTCCTTTCCCACACTGATACCTCCTAAATGTAAGGAACTGAAGCAGACAATGACTAAGCAATGGAGAGAAGATGTAACATTAAACAGGACTGTTAGGAAAGGCCAAAGAGCTGTGTTTTCTGGGTCCTGAAACTCAACACTCCCGCCTGCAGCACAGCTTCTGGCTGGATTTGTCATCCAGAGGAAAATCCCTCTCTGAATGTGGGCTATAGTTGTACTCAGACTGTCTGTAGGTACACTTTCAATA
>VXAV01003479.1:18311-47842 GCA_013399715.1 Alectura lathami
GTTAAATAACAGCTACCTCTGATTTCTTATTTTACATATTTTTTAATTTTTACTTTTTAACTTTTATTTATTTATTTATTTATTTATTTATTTTGAGATCTTTATCTAAAACACTGAGCTAAAGCCTAAGCTTCACAAAAAGTCTGTGTTGGTAGACATTAAATAAACATCATTAAAAAAAAAAAAAAAAAAAACTTCAGCAATTAAATTAAGATGTTCTTTATCTACTCCCATTGCTGTAATCCCTCACTTATTCCGGTTTTAACCCTGATATTCACTGCTGTTATGACAGTTTAAGTTCTCTGGGAATTTGCAGAGCCCTGGCACAAGGCGAACCTACTGCACTGCATCATGGTCTTCCTTTCACATTTCAGCCCTTCAGACTCTCCATGCTTCAGGCTGAGAAGCTGTGAAAGCCAGTTCTTGCTCAGTTTCCAAGAGGCAGGCTCCACTCAGACTTCTGACACAAGCATTTTAGGAAGAAAGTTCCCTGCCAGCACCTCATGAGCGCATTCCATACTGACCATGAGGCTATGGCCACTTTGCTTGCAAATGATGAATGCCTCCAGCTTTTGAATGATTGCATGTCATTTTGGCTGAAGTGGAAGTGGAAATTCACCTTCCTTATACATGCTTCAATTTTCTGTGGTTTGTATTTATTTATTTTTATGTGAGAGATATTGGGAAATATTGGGCAATACCTTCCTAGCTATGTCACCATTCTTGCCTGTTAACATTATTAAGGCTGCTGTTAATTTCTTCCCTTTGCTACACATTCCTGTGACTTTTGGAGGTGAGGTGGGGGTGGAAGATTTCTCCAAGAAGCAAGCACTGGTGCTGTGCAGAGCTGCATGAACCACGTTAGTATTTCAGTCGGGACTATTCACATCCAGCAGCTGCTCCGTCAACCAGCAACACGCCTCTCAAACATCTCCAACAGAGCCAAAAATATATTTGTGGATCAATTCAGCTCCCACTGAGTCTGATGAAATGTTTTCCATTGATTTCTAATGAGATTTGAATGACAAACATTTCTGCGCAGAAGGCTTGTCACTGGCCTTCAGGTTAGGAGAAACTGTCATGCAGTTTCTCTTTTTCACATAGTGCTGCTCCCCCAAACCTTGCAAATATGTGTGTGGCCTGTGTGGCAAAGGCAATCCTGTGATGCAGAGTTCAATGCTGGTAGTCTCGTTTCGCCAGCCCCATCTGCACAGCTATTCAGTATTATAACATTCAAAATAATTATACCTTTGAAATAGTTCATTTGAAGTTGCAATGACTTTCTTTCATGAAATGTTTCTAATTATTGTACTTCAAGCGACAAATTAAATATCATTTGAAGCAATTATACCAAATACTCAAAAAAAATTATACATAGGTATGTCGATTAATATAATTAAGTCAAAAGTTACATTTCACAGCTGATTCAGCTTTTCCATTACAGCCTTGAAATTGCTCATGAATAGAAAGCAACATTTGAACAAATCTGTAGCAAACCTGCACACTTTAAAAGACTTTTATTTTTATGCATTTTTTAGAGAAGTTTGGAAAAGCTTGAGTGATTCTCCCTGAATAAAATGGAATAATATACAATTCTTTTTCAGATGCTTTTTTTTTTTTTTTTTCCCATTTAACTTCAATAATTTTGTTTGTCAAAGCCCTATAAAGGAACTCGTTGTCCCTGAGCCTCTACTCTTGCTTTATGGAAAACGTAAACAAATGTATTCTAAGGTGATTTATATGTTAGTTTTTGCTTCACAATGGATATAACATAGAGCTTTAAATGCAGCAGCAGCATGCTAACTTGCTGCTGTCTAAGAACACCCCCAGACTCTGCTACCCTTTCTTGAACCACTTGCTTAGCCATGTGTGGTCTCAGTAGACTTTTTTTCCTTAGAAAGAAATAGAGGTGATGAAGCCTTATATCTCTGATGTATCCTGCTCTCAGAGAAAAGGCAAAGATCTCTGGCTCTGAGACAGGCACACATGGGGAGTACAGTTTCTTTGCACATTGCTCTAAGAGTCCTTCACTCACCGCTCTCACCGAGCTCTTTCCTTGGGGCTGTACCACCAGTGTGTGCCACAGTCTTGTCTTTACATTTCTCATGTCTGTACTCTTGAACCACACAGAAACAACCTGGTCTGCTTGGTTAAGCATTTGCTCAAACTTGCCTTATTCTGGTGTTTCGGTTGATATTACCTTGAAGATCTACGTGATCTTTACTGAATGAAAAAGCACTGATCAGTCCAGTCTTTAGCACATAACATTCCTCAAATACTTTTTGCATAGTTGTGTTCAATGATATTGCTAGACAGCAGCCAATTCTACCCAGGGGATACCTGTCCCTGATAAGTGGTGCAAAGACGTGAGAGAAAAGCCATTATACTGCACGGAGAGTGCGTGAGTTGCCTACAGGGAAATGCAAGGCAGCAAACAGCCCCACTCAGCCACCTGGGGAACAATAGCTGCCACAGGTCCCTGAAAACAATGCTGAAGGACTTTGCTGGCAGAAGCAAATTTTTTCCAGTAGTTTTTTTTCACTGCATTGTCTATTGACAAGACAAAAGCAATAATAGTGACATCAAACATAGTCCGTTGACTTTTGCAAACCTCCCTTGATTTCTTAGGTTTTCTTAAATAATGCAATTGTGGTCCAAAAAAAAAAAAATCTACAACTCTGAGAAAAAGTGCTACATGTTAACAATGTTAAGTGGAGAGAACACAAGCCATAGATAGAACCTAGAGATCTTGAAAGGTGCTGAAATCAGAGCACAACACACAGGTGGTACTCATTTATCCACAGATCAAATACCATGTGTTTTGTCTTCTCTCCTTGCTGCTAAGTTTCTGTAATCGAAAATAAAAATCTTCTAAAAGGTATGTATATTTTGCTCTTGCTTTCTTATGAAAACATTACTCCCTCATGCTCTTTGAAAACATGAGTTACAGTGTTTGATCTACAGCTCATGGCCCAATGTGGGATACCATAATAATGATGGCCATGATGTAAATACTCAGATGGATAAATACACACAATGGGGAGCCCAGAGACAAAATGTATTTTTCAGAAACCTAGCAGTGCAAGAAGCTGTAAAAGACTAGACATTAATTACATTAACACATACAACATCGATAGCCAGATTTTCATGTTACCACAGTGGTGATATGAATAGTTTAAAAAATAACATAAGTATATTTTCTAAGTATAAATGGCACAGAACGTTCCCCTAGAGGTCAAAGGAGGGCTTTATGCCCTTTTAAACAATAATGAAGAGGTGTGCATGCATTTGATTTTTCTGGACAGCTGGCTGTACTTGCACTTGATTTGGAACAGTTTGAAGGAGGGAGGGCAAATACTCTCCTTCAAACAATCAATTGAATGAATAATTATAAAAATTACTGACTCCAGCATATGCTGAATAACACGTGGCCAGCTAAGGACCTCATACTGCAAAGAGCAGAATATGGCACCTATATTTATTTTATTAAAATCTTATTAAAAATAACTAAATGTCAAAAAGGAAAAATAGAGCCACATTATAACCAGGCAAAATATAAGGCCTTAGAAAAATATCCCTGAAATCACAAAGGTACTGATATGCAAATTAGCATTGCTTTCATTAAGAGAGAACTCGAATAAAAATTTTGTAATTAGTTGTTGGAGAGTATCTCCTGGACCCATATTTCTTCTTATGAATTGTTACTGTTATTCAGAATAAAAACATCCAAACAAAAAAGAAAGCCTCATAAAGCAACATTCCTAACTAGTGAGTGTCACAAAATTTGTTGAAAAAGCATTTATTCATTAAAACCTAGGAACCAATAAAAGACAGATTTTGACATGTGCTTGCCCTTAACCACCTCACACTAATCCCATGGAAAGTTGCTTTACTTCAGAAAGATGGAAAGAAAATATTTTAAAGGAGCTTTTGGGACTCTGTGAATTTAGGATCTGATCTTTATTTGGACTTATAATACCCAAGTGAAGACAAGTAATGAAATCAGCAGCAAAGCATTGGCGCTCATGATATTGCACTCATCACTTGGTGGTCTAGGGAGACTTTAAATTCTTCTCTGTAATGAAATGTCTTTTTATTATCATGCCATTATTTCAGTTCCGGCTGAATGGAAAACAGTTTGCTAGAATTTATACAGGTAATTTTTTTTTTTTTTTGTCCGTGCATTTTTTAGTTGACAACATACTGATTTGGTTGATAGAATCTTGAAACAATAGCTTATTTCTGTTAAAGAATATCTGTGAAGCTGGGACATGGCTTTGCTAGCTAAGCTGTACACTTAGTCATTCTAAAGGCACACACAAGAGATGAAAGAAAGAAAGAAAGAAAGAAAGAAAGAAAGAAAGAAAGAAAGAAAGAAAGAAACTAAAGACTCAACAAAAGAAAGAAAGAAAGAAAGAATTTAAGAATGCTAGAACATGTTTTAGCATTCAGTCTTTCCCATCCATCTGCCAGTCATTAGCATAAGGTTTTCCTTAATCTAACCTGCTAATCTTCAAAGTAGACAAGGGGTTAGGGGCAACATGATCGTATAACCAGAAGTTCTACACAGACATAATATCAGAAAGCTCCAGCAAGCCAATCTGAAGGCAGCTGGAGCAGAACAACATAACGCTTCAGTCTTGTTAGGAAATGCATTCACATTTAAGTAATCCTCAGTTGATTTTTATTGACCAAGGTCCTAACACTACACCAAGCTCTGTCCACATTTCTCTGCCAGAATAAAAGCAGCCTTGTTGTGGGACAAAGTTGTCAGAATAGGAAAAAAACATTTTAGTCTATCAGTTATCTGTTATGCTAAAAATATGTTTGCTTCCCTACCAGGTAGGTGTTGTACACATATAAATAACTGAATTACTTATGTGTGAATTTAATTATGGTGGTTAGTGGAATTGGCTAGAAAGTCTGGCAACATTTGTCCATCTGCAAACAAATCCTCTTTCTCATTGTATCTATAGAGACATTTTAACAAGTTAGCACATTGCTCCTCCTTGTTGAAAACCCAGAATAGTGAATGTCATTCCCCCATCTTCTGACTGTCTTTGATGATACCTGCTAATTATAGATTACTTCATAAACATTTAATTAACCCTAGAAATAGTCCTACATGACAGGACATATCTCCTCATCCTTATTTGGGAGATAGGTATCTAAAGTGAAGATAGCACAAGAAACATAACAATGAAATCAGAGCACAAAATTGTTATTGTCAAGAATACCTTTCATGTCGAATTTGATTCTCCATCATGCTTATGTAAAGTGAGTAAAACACTAGAAAATAAATTTCAGGAAAATATTTCACAATTAATTTAAAAATAATTTGTGAATTTTTTATTGGATAAGCGGAGTGTACCATGAAAAATATAATACCATTATCTGAATAAATTCCTTAATGAGAAGGAATTTATTGTTTAGACATGAAGTTGATTAACCATGAAAGGAAAATTTAGACATTTTTTCCTCAGATATCTTATTTATACATAAACATATTTATACTTAAACATATAAGACATATACTACTCATATGGACACCTGTACAATATTAATATTGCTTAATTAGGTTTTCTGAGTTCTACACGCTTGAGGTTAAGTGTAAATATGCTACTAAAATTCTTCCAGATCATCGTAAGGAGGTGCACACACATTTCCTCAGAAAATGATTTGGGATATGTTTACTAAATTTCTATCTAAATCTGACAAACTACAAGTAGATTTTTCCAGTGTTCTTGCTGTTTTCCCAGGCGGACTGTTTAACTGCATGGCCAACACTGTTTAGGGAATTTCAGTGACTGAGGTACAAAAGCAGAGAATAATGATATTCTGATGGATTGTTGCCTATGGTAACACTAATGATTACCTGGACAAAGCACAGGCATCTGTAGCTGTAGTCTTTCCCTGTACCTGTTTTAAATTTTAAGTGCCTTTTCATCCTGATCATATACCAAACTGACTTAATGCCAGTAAATTTCATAACAGAAGAACTAAAAAGGTATGTAAATGTGAAAGTCTTGTCTTCTGTCAGCTTTAAACAAAAATCTGTTATCTCAGTTGCTCTGAAATTCTGATTTATTCCAGTTCTCTGCATCCCAATGGATTTTTCGGATATTGATTTCAATATGACTGCACACAATTAAAACAAATTATTTCCCAAGAGACTATGAAGTTTACTGTTTTACCTCAACAGTTAGCTGCCACAATTCACAAGTCCAGAGCCTTGATTTTTTTTTTCATTTGTTAAATGCATTGAAACAATTATTATTGTTCCAGTTGTCAGCTATGAAGCTGATATATATTTGTTCCTTCCTTGGTATTGTGCATTTATTTTGTTATGTGTTAAATGGTAACTATCATTTTCTATTAAAATACTTATCTTCTATGGCCTTTAAAGTTTACTTTCCCACACAGTCTCAGCAAGTTTCCAGACAATCTTCCTTAACTATAAAGACAGTCAAACAAACACTGAGGGTGACTGGAACAGAATATGGGCAGGAAGAGAGTAAGATGTGGATGTAAATAAAGAATAGATGTAGAAGTTCAGCGACTCCTGTACACTTTACCGAGGCAACCAAAGCTTTAGTTCTTCAGAATTTTTAAATATATGTCAGCTTTATTAAAGATGATAATTCACACACACACACATGGAGTGAGAAAGGGAGGAAGTGGAAAACTACTGTAGCCATAACTGAGACAAGCGGAAGAATAAAGGAGAAAACATATGTTTTATGCACAAATGTCAGGAGTATGAAAGCTAGCAGATTTACAAACTTTTATTAAACAGTGATATACATGACACCAAGACTTGATGATACATATCATCAGAACTATTACTGGAAAGTGTGGCTTGTTTAATAAATACAGATAGAAGAAATGTGAGGAAACACTGTTTCATCTAATTAAGATCATATACAGTCATTATGGAGTTCAAGGATATACAAGTATACAAGACCTGCAGAACTTAGCTAAGTAAAGACAATCAATGAAAGGAAGAGAGTCATAAAGGTAAATATCCACCATGGATCATCTAATCCAAAAGCTTTATTTTAAAGCAAGTATGGAAAGCATATTAAGGGAGGTAGCTGGAAGTAATGGAAAAATCAGAGTCAGTTCTGGCCTGTTAGGAAAAGCAGTATGGAATTAGACAAATAATTCTTCAAACTCTTAGGAAGAAATAGAGGAAAGTTCTATTTCAGAGTTGTAGAACCTTCTCAGGGTCACAGCAACACCCTGAAAAACAGGGAGGAATGTTTTGATACCCTTCTCCTTATGCAGAAAAAAAATGGAGATACTCTTTAACAGAGCAGGCAGGACTTCCTGCTGCCTCATTGTGTGTCAGGCTGCATTCACATTCATCCTGTTTGTAGCTAGGAATAAGCTACATTATTCTTGCTTATGTGTGCATAGAATATGTAGTTCTCAAATTATATTGAAAGTGTACTGACGTTCAACATTTGTCTATAGACTATCTCAAAAGCATCTGTAGATATCAAAGATAACTAATGTGACAGAGAAGAGTCAATCAATATCCTCATTAAAGTAATTGCTGTATTTAAACAGGAAATCTTTTGCAGTATTTTGTGCTCTTTGTGGTCCTCCCTGAGAAAGGATGAGTACGTGTGTGTGTGTGTATGTGTATAATATCAGTACAATCATTTTGTTCAGGGAAAAGGATGCCTAGAGAATGTGACTATTTTAAATAATTGGATTTGGAGACTAAAACTATCCTGCCAGCTATATTGTTTATCTCTTAAGGGGCACTCATGAACTTGCGGAGTTCTCCTTTACATAAATGTGAAAGACTCGTTATAGGCTTGTGATAAGAGGATTGGTCAGAAATATAGTCAGGAAAAAATAGGAGAAAATAACCATGGAGAAATAAAATCATTATTCTCAGGGAAAGAAGTGATAGAAGAATCATAGAATCATAGAATGACTTGGGTTGGAAGGGACCTCAGAGATCATCTAGTTCCAAGCCCCCTGCCGTGGACAGGGCTGCCAGCCACTGGCTCACTGGATCAAACTGCCCAGGAACCCATCCAGCCTGGCCTTGAACACAGCCAGGGATGGGGCAGCCACAGCTTCTCTGGGCAGCCTGTTCCAGCGCCTCACCACAGAAAATGCATGATTAAGAAAAAAAAATCAAGAGTTGCAAATATGACTTATTAATAAGGTAAACTGAAAATTAGTGCACTATTTGAGATCAGGCTATTTCTGTACAATGGTGAAACCCCAAATTGTTGGAGACTATTTGCAAGTGACCCAGAAGGTAACAAACAGATTAAAGCAGGCAAAGCACATTGGGCAATAGCAGTTCATACAAGCAGACTATTTATTTTTTGCCATTGATTTGTTGTTTGTCACTTTTTTTTTCTTTTCTTAATATAGTAACTGGGATAACTTATATGATGGGAGCCGTAGGTGGCATGTTTCTCAATTTAAGAAGGATTTTGACATTTTCCAAAGTGTCTTCCCCATACACAAGCTGAATAAATATGTTCCACATTTAATCTCTATCAGATGCATTTATAATTGACCACAAAACATCTTTGTATAGTGTGTGTGTTGGGGGAATAGCTTATAGTCATTAGGTAATCACTGAATGCAAATTCTAGCCAACATTTTCAGAAAGATTTTAGAAAACATAATAAAATGACACTCCCCCCCAAGAAAGCACCAGATAAGAGGACAAAAGTATTCAGATGAAAAAAAAATTGAAATGAACTTGATAAATAAAGATCTCAAATTCAGACAATTACAAAGAATTTGTATTCACAGCTTTGTACTCGTAGCCGTATATCAAAAAGACTGGGATTGTAACAGGCCACAAACTAAACACGAGTCAATACAATGCCATTGTAAAAGAAGGCAAACCTCCTCCTTGAATATGTTAATATACTGAACGTCAGACATGAGAGAGCTGCTCTATTTGATGCAGCCAGAGATGCAGCAGCTGAAATAGCACATCCAGCATTGGACTGTCATAAACACATGATAGCACAGAGCAAAGAGCTCTTAGAGAACAACAGCAAATGCAAAGCTTAGCAAACACGACAGACAAGGCAAGGCTGGTAGGAGGGGGAGCTGAATCTCAAGAGAAGCTTCATGTGCCACTTGGCAGGAGACATTCAGCCATAAAGGGTGCTGGCAAGGGGCTGTCAATTACATTGTGCATAGCAACAGGAGGAAGGTTGAGGAGAAATGCTCAGCAGAGAAGATGAAGGAAAAAAAATCTGCTTCTCAAGTAGGTGAAAAAGAGGCCCAGGCAACCAAGCAGGTCTATAGACCCTCCATCACAGGAGACAGATATCTGTCTGAAGCGATTTCTGCTGTTTTGACCTCTTTTATCTTCCTGTTTCAATTTGGCAAATTGAATAGGTGATTTTATTTTATTTTATTTTATTTTGAGGTATAGGTATCCACACATAATCAATAGTCACCTGAAGAACACTGCACCCCAAGGCCTTCAGTCCTCAACCACTTTAAGTGATAACCTGGAGAAAGGTCTTTGCTGTTCCCTTCTGCTTGTGCCTCTGATTCTTCTCTGCACTTGAACAGAGGATGAGGGGTTCTTGGTCACCTGCTTTCTCTTCTTGCTTGAAGTCTTTAGGTCCTCAGTTTAGAAGCAGCCTTTCAATCTAAATTTCTGTGAATCATAGAACGGTTTGGGTTGGAAGGGATTTTAAAGATCATTTAGCTCCAACTCTTCTGTCATGGACAGGGTCAACTTCCACTAGGCCAAGTTGCTCAAAGCCCCATCCAACCTACCTCGAACACTCCCAGGGAGGGGGCAACAGGTTTCTGTATTTAATCTCTCTCACAGTAAAGAATGTCTTCCTCAGACCTAACCTAAACCCACCCTGTTTTAGTTTAAAACCATTACTCCTTGACCTATCACTACTCAATACTATTCTTGTCTGCTTTGAAACCAAATTAACAAGAACTGTACAGTAACCTCAATTAATGGTGGACTATGTCTCATAGCACACACCACATTTATGCTACTGTGTGTACTTGTGTATAGGGGGACAGGAACAGGATAACAGTGTATTATTAAATTTTGCCTCAGAAAGAGTGTAATACTATAAGTGATATATTATGAGTGCTATATTTAGTGCCAGAAGATAAAAGCTTCCTTAGGATGCTTTCTCTTCAAGCAATGATCCTGTTTAGTCTTTGTGATCTTGCATTTTTTTTCTTCAAAAGAAAAATAACACTGCATAATTGAAACTGAGCAGAACACGTCCAGCGTCAGTGGTCTGTGAAAGTCTGGGAGTCCCTAAACCACTTTACAGATATCTGATATATTAGCTACATACTTTTGTGCATTAGCATGAATAAAAGGAACGTGGCCGCGCAATTATGAGATTTCTCCTGTATGTTTCTTGGTTTACACTTTATACTTTTGCAGATGCACCTTCCTTCAGTCTCTGTGTCATCAAGCTTTTATTATATTTATATATATATATATACAAATACATGTTATATATATTTATGTGTTTATCTATTTTTCAGCTTTATCTGCCTTGTTACTTTAGTTTATTAACAATCCAAGCTTTACAAACTGCCTCGTAAAGAATAAGTCCCTCCCTCCTTAGGATGATAAATTAAGCTATTTAAAGAATGACTCATTACAAGTATATATCCTGTTGGTGCCACCACCCTCCTACACATAATAATTATTGAAGTTTGCAATGTTATGCACAGTCAGCACTTTCAAAGCAGGGTATCTGTGCTGGCTGTTGCAATGCCTGAATACCTTGCTGGCACTGGTTACCCATGGCAACTAAAATGATCTATTTGTGCTGATAATAGCTTGTTGTTCTGTTTGATAGTTTTGCTGTATTTCTTCCTGTTTCAATTTCAACAGGAATCCATATATATAAAAAAAATCATTTTAGAAAATATAAGGACAATTAAAAAATTCCACTTCTGCTGTCAGTGTAAATATAAACGGGAATAGAACATCATTTCACTGCAGATTTGATCACTGTAACAACCCCTCCTGAGTCTAAACTAATGAAATTAAATCATCCTACCTTGTCTATAGATGTATCCTTTTATTGTTTGTTAGTAAGCACTCACCCTGAAGGTTTTGGCAGGTTTAAGAAGGTAGAAGAGCACAACAGGATTTCTACTTACCACATGGCTGATATTTGCAAATTGTTGTGATTTCTTATTGTCATTAATAGTATTTTAAGTAAACTTTTGCAGAGGTAGAGAGCATAATTACTTGTATCTAAGCTGTTCATACAAAATTATTTGGAATTAACACACAATTTGATTTGTAAGCTAATGAACATTTTCCCTGCTACAAGCAGCTCATAATTGGCAAGTATTTTTAATTGGCAAGGCTGAACTGCAAATATTTTAGATTGTTCAATCAAATTCAGTGTAACCATGATGTCTTTTGGCAGCTTTTTATACTCTAGCATGCTTAAGACCATAATCTCTCCCTCTCCCTCTCTGAGATGTCAGATATCCAATAATGGAAATAGAAGGCGAAGTCCTTCAGAATGGCCTTCTTTTAGAATCACAGATTAATAGCAGGAGTGTAATAGCCCAGCAGATCACAGCTTTTTGAACAGGAGCACCTCTCTGCCCCTATACCTGCAAGCAGCCAGGGTGGCTTGTGCCAACCCTGCTAGAGGAAGAGCCCACCATCTTCTCTAAGGTGCTTGAGAACTGCAAAAAACAAAAACAACAAAACAATATGAGACTCTCCAGCATCTTCCCTCTTTTAAATCTCCTTACAAATGTCATTGCAGAACTAGATCACCTTTTCTTAGGACAGCATCAACAATGCGCATTTTTAGGCATATCTGCCCTCATTAGGCAACTGCGTTGCCATCCCATCACCTACTGAACCAGCCTGAGGTTATTCCCTGTTCCTGTTCAAGAGCACAAAGATTTCCTTCACATCCAGCCTATGCTTCAGCCAGCCCTTTATCTTGGGAATCAAATGGGATTGCTTACAGTGACAGATAAAAACAAACAAACAAACAAACAAAAACCTGTACATTTTGCTTATACTCTTTTGGATATAAGATTAATTTTACCACATGAAGTCCATAGAACATAGGGAAGAAAATATTAAGGATTTTCTTGTTCCTTTTACTGACTATTTCCTTCAAATCAAGGGTATCAACCCTGACGTCCTTAAGCTGGTAAGTTTCAGTAAAGAAAATGGGACTCAGTCCAACTGTGATCTAAATAAGGTCCTCAAAATTTGTCCTTCTGGCAGAGAAGCTGCTTTTTGTGGATTGTGGTTAGGGTTGTGGGTTGTGATTAGTGTTTATTATTTTTTAGCTAGGCTCACCAAGCTTTCCCATAGTCCAAACATCTACAACCCTGAGGAATTTAATTCATCTTTCACAAGACTGCAATATAAATTTCAGGAAGACTACATACTATTATCCCTGAATAAAAAACTTGATTCTCAGCATTATTTTTAGTTGGGTGTCCCAGAGAAACCAGCAGTACCCACGGAGACATGAAGAAAATAAGGCTTCTTCAAGACTCAAGATGTACAGGTAAAACACTTTGTGATGGAAGGTGTTTTTTTTTCTTTTTGTGAGTGTGTGTACGTGTGGGTTTTTTTTTTGTTGTTGTTTGTTTCTTTTTCTTTTTTGTACTTCTTTGTTTGTTTGTTTTGTGAGAAAGGGAAAGAAAAAAGATGTTTTGGCTACAATATACCCACATTCATGTAATTTCAAGACTACACTCTCTCACAAACACAATCATCTGTTTTTACTGAAAACCTCTTTGTAAGAATTTATTTATTTAGTTTTGTGAGAAACTGGAGGATCTGTTCCTCTGGCAATTGTTTCTGTTTCCACCTTAATAAATAAAATCTAAGGTGTCCTGCCTTAGTTGTTCAGCATCCCGCGCTATCACTTATGTCAGAAGAAAACTAATGGAAAATGCTACTATGCTGAATTACTACTATTTTACACAACCAACCGCCTCCTCACATTTCTCTAGCATGATCAATAGCCTGAAGTGTACAAGAAAAGCCTTATTATACTAGGCGCTATTCTACCCATTTTAAACCCAGTGCAATGGTAATTTGATTATACTGAGGCTGAGATCAATCTCAACTCTGCTGCAGAACCCAGATCATCAATTTTGATTTCACTGACCAAGCGTTTTTCCTGCTGGGAAGCTTTATGAATGATGGACCACATCAATGAACACTTACTCTGAGAATTGCTCCATATGTTGTAGCACAGGGATGATTCACCTCATTCATTCAAGGACTGCATGAGTGAACAGAAAGAATGGGAAGCTGGTTGATCATATATCAAGGATAGTGTGTATTATAATATGCAGGTTCACAGGAATGGTATCTCTGTTTACTGGGTATTCAAAAGAAGCAGAAAGTGGTCTCTGACACCCTACAGAGGTGGAGGGGAGAAGGGGGTGGTGGGTGGTGGGATATGACTAGCAGCACTGTCCACACATTGTGAAAAGTGGATTTCAGTGTCATCAGTATAGGCTGCTATTCTTATATCCAAGTTTTTTTGTTTGTTTGTTTGTTTTTATTTTTTTAATGTATCACCTTCACTTCTGTCTCTGGGAAAGCCATGGAAAGCTAGAAGGGAGCTTTGCAGAAAAAGATCTGGGGGTTCTGATCACCAGCAAGCTATGCAGCAGTCAGCAGAGTGCCCATGCTATGAAGAAGGCATCTACATCCTGGGCTGCATCAGCAGAACTACAGCCAGCTGCTCCAGGTCCATGGTCCTGCTCCCTAAATAGTGCTTGTGAGACCTTGAGATACTGTGCCCTCTTTGCAACTCATCAGCAGAAGTGTTGCCATACTGGAGCAGGTCCAGTGAAAAACAACCAAGCTAGACCATATAGGGTACAAGAAACAATCAAGGGAACTGGATTTGTTCAGGCTTAGGAAGAGGTGGCTGAGGGACCCTTGTTGCTGCCTGCAACTATTTATTGGGAAAATGTAGAAAAAATCTATACAGAGATATGGACTGGAATCACAGAATCATTAAGGTTGGAAAAGGCCTCTAAGATCATCTAGTCCACCTGTCAACCTATCACCACTATGCCCACTAAACCAATGTCCCTAAGTGCCACAGCTACACGTTTCTTGAACACCTCCAGGGATGGTGACACCACCACCTCCCTGGGCAGCCTGTTCCATTGCCTGACCACACTTTCTGAGAAGAAATTTTTCCTAATATCCAACCTGAATCCCCCTGGCACAGCTTGAGGCAATTATCTCTCATCCTATCACTGTTACCTGGGAGAAGGGGCCAGCCCCCACCTCACAACAGCCTCCTTTCAGGCAGTTGTAGAGAGCAATAAGGTCTCCCCTGAGCCTCCTCTTCTCCAGACTGAACAGCCCCAGTTCCCTCAGCTGCTCCTCATAAGACTTGTGCTCCAGGCCAGACAGTTTTTTACCTATCGAAGAGCACTGCCAGCTTTTCCAGCAAAATGCTGTGGGAGACAGAGTCAAAGGCTTTACTGAAATCTAGGTAGACTACTTCCACAGCCTTTCCCTCATCTACCAAGCGGCTCAGCTGGTCATAGAAGGAGATGAGGCTGGTCAAGCATGGTCTGCCTTTTGTGAACTGGCTAGGCCTGATCCCCTGGTTGTCCCACACATGCTGTGTAATCACACTCAAGACAATCTGCTCCATAACATTCCCTGACTCCAAAGTCAGTCTGACAGACCTGTAATTCCTCAGATCCTCCTTCTGACCCTTCTTGTAGATGGGTGTTATGCTGGCAAGCCTCCAGTCCTCTGGGACCACACCAGTTGACCATGGCTGGTGATAAATGATGGTCAGCGGCTTGGCAAGCACTTCTGGAAGGACAAGAGGCAGCAGTCAGTGGCTGGACCACAGAAAACTCCAGCCTTATACAGGTGAAAACTACAAGAATACAGGTAAAAATTGCCCAGAGAGGCAGTGGGAACTCAATTCTTGGAGGTGCTCATACCATGACCACACAGGGTCCTGAGCAAATCCTGCTATACTGGACTTGCTTTGAGCAGGAGGTAAGACTGGGGATTGCTCCAAGGTCCCTTCCAAACTATGTGATGCTGTGATTATCACATATGTCATTCTGTTTTGTTGCGGTGATGATATATTCCTTTTTCACTACCACAGTTTATTGTAACTCACAGCTTTTCACAAGGGTATGTGACAGATTACATTACACTTTCCATCTTTACAAGAGTTTGCATATCTTAGGCTACATCTTCATTAGGTAACTGAACAGTTGCAGGCCATGCTCTGTCCCCAAGTCAAGCTGTTGCATTTGATCCCAAGCCAGATCTTAAGCTCTCTTAGCTTCCAGAACAGGATGATGACACCCAAACTGCCTTTGGTAGTTTTTTGTTTGTTCTGGCTTCAGAGTCATACCTGGGAGTTATTTAGCTGAGTGCAGGTTGGACCGGATCAAAACTGCAAGGTCTTCAAGTCAACAACAGTGCAGACAACCAAGTCCCAGCCCCTGGGCTTGATCCATAGCAAGGGAAGGTGAACTATCTGTTTTACCACTTGGGAGACAGAAATCTACTGCAAACAATGCAAACTGAAATAATAATAATAATAAAAAAAAGTTCAGCCACACAAAACTAATGTAGCTATCCTTGTTAGCTCCTTTGTGTGTGTGTGTTTTGTTTTGTTTTTAAGCAAACAGGATGTACATTGATGAGAGTCTCCATAAATATTGTCCTTTCTGATTTTTTCTTCATCTTATTCTCGCTTGCTGATTTATCCTGTGTATAGAACATAGCTTGAATTAGGGGCACCGCACTGTTAACATTCAAATTATGTCATTATTCGGATTTCTCAAAATACATAGAAAGTGGCCTACAGGGAGACACCAGTAGACTAAATTAATTATACAAAAAGTTATCTGAAGGTTTCTCACACCTACAGAGCTGACACTGTATAATGCAAGAGCGTATTCTAGGGGGAAAATATGGAAAATAATATTACTGAGACATCATTATATTGCCACATTGCTGGTAAACTGACAGGTGTATGGTAAAAAAGGAAATATAACAAAGCTTATCATGTTTTGGAAGACATTATTAAATTAAGCTGCAACTTGAGCAATAATTAATTAGTGCAATGCAGAAGACATAGGGTGGAGAACACAAAACAACTCCACATCAGCCTGACTTTTTTCTGATTGAAGTCAAATTGACTTGTTCCCAGGGACGTGAATAGGAGCAGAGCTAGATCAGTACTGAGCATTTCTGACAATCCAATATTTAACATGCATTGGCCCAAATTGTCAAGAATCATTTGTGGTTTTGGATGTCCAAAATGAAGCACAGTAATAATGTCCTCCTTCTGAAATAGGTGTTCAGCACTAGCAATACCTGGTTCATTAGAGTTCTGGTAACCAAAAATCACAAGTCACATTTAAACATTTAGGACTTTAACAAAGTATTTGCCATAGTGTTTCTAAGTATCTGAAATAGACTGAAATTACATTTGTGTTCAGTTAAAGGAACTGAAGTGCTTTGATTTTCAATAGCCTGCAACAATGTACTTTGTTTAGATTCTTTCATTTATTTCATGGAAAATTACAATTTCTGCAGAAAATGCTTTTTCTTTTGAAGTGATTTTTCTTAGCAGAATTCCCAAGCAGATCTATTAATTAGACATAATCACACCAAGAAATATCCACATGTATTACAAGTGCCCTTGAAGTCAATATGCAGAGTAAGTTATTTTTCAAAGCAAGTAAATGTTTTGTTCCTTTCATTGCTGTGATGTTTAATAAACACCAGTCACCAACATCAGGAGCAGATACAATTCCTTCCCTACATGTTATTTGGCCATAGCAGATCTCCCCCTCCCCATTTCTTAAAACTTTTCCTTTCACTTATTTTTCAAAAAAACTGTTTGACGTTGCTCTACATTCTCAGCTAGTGCAAACAGACTAATGAAACCGTGACATCTTGTGTGTAGAAAAACTTGTTCATTCTCATTTGATATTTGTGCACGAGTGCAGAGTCCCACTGACTTCTCCTGGCAGTCACAGGAATAAATACGCAAATTGAACAAGGAGTACTGCACAGTATTTCATACGGACATTGAAAAGAAAAAGAATAAAAATAAAAAGCCATACACACCAACATTTACATATCATTACAAAGTACAGAATACTTCTCTTTAAAACTTCATATTTCCAACTCACTACAAGATCCATCCAAAACTTAACTCCTGAAGAAATAATTATAAAATACTAATTGTGTAAAGCAACTGACACCTACTCAGTGTAGTCCTATCCCATGAAATACAGGTTTCAAGAGAGGAAATCCATTTGCAGTGAGGAAGAATCTATTGGTGTTCTGCTAATTGTACGATCAAACATGGAAGCTTTTCTTCCATCTACTGATTTTGTTACCCCTAGTGTTACTTGTGTTTCCTCTTTGTTCTTACTTGGATTAGAAAACAAACTACTGATGTGACAACACATCCTAACACCACCACATTTCTAAATGCAAGTAATGCAACACGCACTATAGGTGCAAGATTGGTAAGATTGTCTCTGGATATATTTGTGGCTCTTACAGGGCCCTTCAAAAAGATTTTTGATCTTTCTAAAAGCAGCTTTATCTACAAAGCATGTAGCAGCTCAAACAGCAGAGGGTGCTTTGTAAGCAAATACAAAACACTTGATTTAAAATTATTGCTGTAGATAGATCCTGCAGCTGTGCGGATGCCTTTCTACCAGCTCTGTTCATGAAGTAGCAGAATCAACAGCTGAATGCTTTATTAGAATTGTTTCAGATATTCCAATAAATCTCCTGTGAAAACCACCCCCAAAATTCTACATATAGGGGATAAAAACATAGATGTTTAATCAATGGAACTCCATGTTTTTAAATAAGGTGAACAGTGTGCTATGAAATAATGCATTATTCATAGGTTCATACTGTTTCAAAAGCTTAATAAAGACTTTGATTAATAGTCCAGGCACATGTCCCGCATATTTATATCCTGGTATGCATACAAATGTAATACATAACATTAGATACTTGTAATATCCTCTTGTCTTTTATGCTTTTTAAGTACTTACAATGCAGAGCAATTGAGTCAAATTGCAAAAGAAAGCCCAGCGCACCAAATTGTTACCATTCTGCAAAGCAGGTGGGTGGTCATTCTTCACAAGGAGCTCTATTTCACCACCATTAAGCTGATCTGCAAAAGTTTTGGAAAAATAAAATAAAATCCTTGCGTGGCCAGAGCTCCATATTTTGAAGTTGTAATACACAGAATAAGTTGTACATAAGTTGTAATCACAGAATAATATCTAAAGCATAAAAACGAATCTTCATGCAAAATGAAAAAAACACTGTTCCAGCCTGCACATCACAAAAATTTTTAAACTTATTGACAACCTGCTGCCAAATAAGGCTTTCAGCTACTGTGGGTGAAAAGAAAACACTTGCTCCTAAGAAGTTGTAAGCTTTTGGAGACACTTGTGCAAGCATTCAATAATGCTCTCTATGTACTAAGGAGTAGTATATGGAACTACAGCTAAAGCTACAGAATCTTTAAATCTTCAGTGCTAACAAAATTGCAACTCTGCCGTTACAGCTTTGAAACTCTGATGACTTTCACCAGCTGAGGATCTCATCCAGAACACTTTTGAAGAAAGGGTGAAGGATATTAGGTTTTGGGCTCAACTTTTTCATCCTGAAATAATTATCATTGGGATAGTAGATCAGGTAGAGTCTGAATGAAAGGAAAAATAGAAGATAGCGAGATAGCGAGGACATAGATAAGCCAGTTTCAAAGGCATCACTAGTGAGTTGAAGTAACATGAACAGGAAAGACTGGTGTGGAACAAAGGTGCTGAGGCAGAAGTGGTATCGGGCACAGTTCTTAGCAGACAGCACAACAGGAAGATTCACTCTGGATGTCATTGGGAAAAAGCAGTTACTGAGTTAGAAAGAACACCACAGAGTACAGAGGAATCCTGGGAAGTGAGCTCTCTCACATCCAAACTTTTTAAACTAAAGCTTTCACTCATAATCTCACATTCAGATTTCTCTTAAACTTCTGCTTGCAAGATCCATCTCTGCAACTGAATTTCGATTGAGTTGCAGCTTCTATCAACACATGCCAAGACCATATAATGACCCTTAGTTTGTGAACAGCTGTTGAGGACTAAGTTGGACCATGTAGATCATCAGGTTTGACTCCTGTCAGCAGTACCTCCTCAGCACAAGTCTGAATTCCTAGCTGTAGATTTTTTTTTTTCGAACTGATAATATATGCCTTCAAGTTCCTAATTTAAGTTACTCCATTGACTACTTCTCCTCATGAATAATACTTAGCTGTACGTTTGTAGCCTCAGCGTGTGATTTTTTTTTCCAGTCTTCTAATCCATTGCCAGAAATTTCTTCCATATTAAGTCCTCACACAACATGATGAAGTAACTTTTTAGTAACTTCTTTTTTTTTTTCTTTTTTTTTAAGGAAGCAAGAGAATAAATCTTCCATTGAAGACATCTTTCATACATTGAAAAAAAAATTGTTCTTTTTAACTTGTTCTGGTTAAATGATTTTTGAGAAGCCGATGAAACACTGTCTGCAGTATTGCATCAAAAAAATTTCCTTGTCCTATTCTAAGTCCTCCCATTTTTTACACCCAAAAATACTATCAGCATATCTTGAGGGGTTCATATCTGATGGCTACTACTGTTAAGGTCCTGTGAGCTTTGCTTTCTACCAGGATTCCACCTCCTGTTGTGGAGGCATGATCCACTTTTCATTTTCCTAAGAAAAAAAAAAGCTTTCCTTAGTATGAAGGAGACAAAGGAAAAGGAAAAAATATAGCAGGGAAATTGAATCCATTGGATTCTCTTACTGGAAGGTTCTTTCAGTAGGAGAAAAGAAGCTAGAAGGAATTGAAAATAGAATAGAGAGATACTGAATAGGTTACTGGGCAGGAAAGGAGTAATGGTGTCTAATCTGCATTGGACTCCATAGGATATGAGTGATATGAGTGATGTGAGTGATAGGAAAGGAGAGGTAGTAGAAAGTGGTTACTAATACATACAGAAAAGCTTTGTTCTATTGGTAAACAGGGAGGAAAAGTGATAAACAGCACATCTGCATTAGAGATGAAAACTGAATACAAAACCTCGGGAAATCTTCAAATGGAGAAAGGACTCAAGACTAATACGAGAGAAACTGATGCTATGCTGTGGTGGTGGATGGGCATCAACCAAGAAATAAAACAGTGAAAAAAAGGAAACATTACAGTCAAGGAGACATTTCAGCTCTGAAAAATACTGGGATTAAGAAGGAGGACGAAAGGCAAGGAAACGATGTGAGTGATGACATGGATGGGAAAGGGAGGCGGAAGCAGTGGGACACAAAAGCAGAGGAAAAGTCATGTTATGGCAGAAGTCACCAGATGGGATTGTTACACATAGTCTTACAGGTTATTTTTCTTGGCAGGCAAGCAAACTTTTGTTTCAGGAAAAAATGCTGTGTTTTAACTTCTGTGAATGCTTATAGAAGGATTTATAACAAGCAATGGATCTTGAGACAATGTTAGAGATGGAGATTATGGAAGAAATGGTCAGGAGGGTTTGCTCTTCAAGTCAAAACAAAAATGTCATGGATGACTATGTTGATTCACAACTGTGCACAACTGATACACAGGCATAAGAATAAACTAGAATTAAAAGCAAATCTCACTTTCTTTCTCTCTCTTTTTTTTATTTTTTATTTTTTTTAAGTGCTGAGCTAATCTATAAGGCTCTGACAGCTCCTATCCTTCAGTAGAAATGTAGCCTGATGATATCATGGAGAACATAAGGTCTGAAGACAAGAATCAAGTAAATGGAGGAGAAGAGTATGAAGTGGAAAAATATAAACATTGGAAAAGAACAGGGAAAACATTAGATACAATCAATGGGTAGTGAAGCATATCTGCAAGTCAAGGCAATCAATAGCATAGCAACTGCAGAACAATGAAGATGGCACAAAATACTATGTAGAAGTGCTATGCAGCAAAAAATAAGGTAGGTGCAACTTCAGAGTGTTGTTTTCGCCCATTCTAAGATTGCTAGCATATTTCAAAACACAAACTGCACCAGAAATAGGGAGTAGTGCAGAATGGCACTGCTGGAGAATTAATGGATTTTGAAGCTGAGGGTGTAATTAACACCTGTAACTTACATTACTTGTATTGCTGCTGAATGGCAGAAAGTTGTTTCTATAACTTTAATAAAGAACAAAACAATCCTATTTAATATTACTGGCTGGTTTTTAATTTTTCCTGTTACCACAATTCTTGTGTGTAGCTCAGTGATAAAATTTGAATTCTGTGTATATTAAAACCAAGCAAACAATAGAAAAAAAAATAAAAATAATAAAATAAAATAAAATAAATGGCTTTTAAATGACTGCCCTCTCACCAGAGAGCAAATTCCGTAAGGAAGAAGTCTAAGACACTGTCTCTGCTACTTACTATTGGGAAAGGAAGATGGGGAGAGAGGATGTAAACAAGTATATTCCCACCCTTCTCCGGGCAGAACATACACAGTGTGTTCATTCCAGATTTCCCTCCTTCCCGTGGCTTGACTTTTATGATTACTCAGACAACAAAACAAATCCTAAGAGTTCTTCCCAGTCTTAACTGTTCATGCATCTTCCCAGAGAAGCTTATCTGTCACAGCTCTCTAGGACCAAGCATCTGTAATTTCCTCTACAATGAAAACAAAATCCAATTGTAACACAGTAGTAAAAACCCTTCTGATTTCTAGCAGCACTAGAGAAGTTAAGCTCCACAGCTAGCTGGGTAGCAGCTTTCCAGTGTGATGGCCTGGAGCAGACTGTGCAAGACTGGACACAACTCAGAGCTCCCCAGCCTGTGCTGCCCCCATGGCTTAACAGATTGGGGTCATTCAGAACACTAACATTCAAGTCACTCTATGCTTGAGGCTTCAACCTGCAAACATCTCACAACATGGAATAAAAGTAGCCAGAACTTGAAAGTAATGTAAAAGAGTAGGAAGAAAAGGGAAGTCAGAGAGTTCAAGGTATCACTTGGAGATACTGAGCCTCTGAAAGATGAAAACAGCTTGAGCAATGGAGAATGATGAAGGAGCACCCCCAATCCCACTCTCCCAATGACAGGATGAGCTGCTTGTAGGTGAGATTGGTTCTCAACTTCTGAAGTTCTGTTAAAAGAAGGACTCAACTCCTATAACCACCACCAAACTCATTTCCTGTCCTCATTCCTACTCCTTTTGCACTCACTGTGTATCAAACTGTTAGGGACACGCTCAACTCTTAGCAAACCCAGGAGTGAACTAGGGATAATCTTAATTGTTTCAGAGCTCTCTTCTGTTACTGAGCTGTACCTAGCCTTCTTTTCCACTCTGCTCTGGGAGTCCTTCCAGAACTACCTGCTCTACTGAGGTCTATGTTTTCAAATAGCATTAGTGCTATTTTCAGCTAATCAGAGCCTGCTCTACTTAAAGACATATTACACCTGCTGTTATTTAAAGAAACTTTAAAAAAGGAAACAAAACACTAATACATGTCTCTGTCCATCTGTTCTCACCTCCCCATGCTTGTGGACAACTTAGCATCTCTTTCTGACATAACCAGTAAGTTATCTTGTTAGGACAAAAGACTTAGAGGAACTGGATCATACTTGTAGGCCCTCTTCTGAAATAAAACATTTTTAACACTGTAATAAAACTGGTCAGTCAGTAAAATTTGTGAGAAGCAGTTTATATTTCTGTAACAGTACTTTCCTGGGTCTGGATTCCATCTTGTTGCATTTTTGTTCTGTTTGGTTTATCTGATCCCAGTTACGTAACTGTTCTTTTTAGTCAGTAAACGTAAAGGTCAGTGTAACATAACATCAAAATCAGGATTATATCATGTGAAGGGGTAAAATAACAAACTAATGTCCTTTGGGCTGGTGAGCCCATGTGATGTAGCTAACTAGTTTCTTCTTACTTCCTATCTACAATTGTCCTGTGACTTCCATCTTATTGTTACAAGCCAGAAAAGATGCATTTGTGCCACTGCTCAGAGTGCATGCTTCCATCAGTTTCAAAGAAAGGAATGTTTTTCAGATTACTGGACGCTGGGGAAACAGGGAATTAAAAAAAAAAAAAAAATACAAGGGAAAAAACAAGGAACAACAGTTGCTAGGAAATTCAACACAGTCAACAGGCATGGTCATGTTCTTTCAACCCTCAAAAATGTATCTCAGTGGAGTACTGGATGACATCCAAACAAAAGTAATTGTAACAAGGTAGTACAAGAGTACACCTCCTATATGTTGTAGAGACCACTTCCAGTATATATGTTCCATGATGTTCAAACTTAAACAACAAAAAAAGCCAAATACATATTTATATTTATTTATATCTGCAAATCTAGTTTCAGTTCCCCTTAAGTTTGGCACATGCTTTTTAGATTTCTTAGATTTCACTAGAATATGCCTTTGTGTTTAAAAGTTTTGCATTGTTAAGAAGACAGCACACAAGAAAGGCTTCAGGTCTTTCTGTGTCTTAGGGTTCTAGAGTTGCATGTTACAATTCACTCACCTACTACCATTGAAATGTTAGAGGTGGCCATGAGTAAACATGAGCATGAGAAGATGAGATGTGAAGGACAGATGGAGAACAGATCTTAAACAGACAGAACTCTAAAAATAAACTCAACTCAGTCACCATCACTGCTACTTGGTTACTCTTTCTGGTAAAATACCCAAACCATTTTCCCATGTGCAAAGCACAATTCATCCTCCAGCACTGACACAACATTGTCACATTATGCTCTTTAAATCATTGCTGTTAAGCTAGTTTAACATCACAGTTGCTATCTTTCAGGAAAGGGAAAGTATGTCTGTAACTTTGTCCACTTAATTTTTCATGTATTAAGGAAAAATTTTTAGGAAATGAAATCCTATCTGAGCCACTTTCATGAAATGATAGAATTATGGCTTATACACTGTAGGCACAGATCATGATTTCCAAGCGCTTGACTTGAGGCCTATTTTGTTATATGTTTTGGTGTGTAACGTAATATTTCCTTAGACTAATTATTTGAAATTGTATAACGCATTGTCTGCCTGTGAAATTTGTAGTGAATCAGCCCCAGATCATAGCTCTTGTTTTTGCTTTCCCTTATCAGGAGAGAGATGGAGTCCATGGAGGGGGATGATGACAATGAACTCTCTAAAACATACCAAGTTGGGTGATTCAGCACAGTGTCTCCACACATTGCAATTAAAAGGCAGGCAGGCACACATTTTCAGTAATATGAAGGAAAGTGTTTTCTAATGGCTGTTTTTTTCTCCCAATTGAAATACACTTGTTTAACCTATAGTGCAATCTATGCCTTCTTACTAGGATGTGTCATCAGTGAATCTCTAGCTTTATTCATGCTCTGTTATACTCCCCCCACCATCTCACTGGGAAGCTTTAAAGCCTGTGTTAGCATTCTGCAGAACTGTCTCAGTCTATAGAAGCATCTTCAATATTTTTTCTAAAAAATTCAGAAGGGATGGACAAATCCATTTGAAATCAGATCTGGGAGAGTTTAATGATTATAGATGACAATCATGCGATCATCAAGTCCTATGTGGAGTATGTGCATCTATTTACACCTCTCTGTGTGGGCAGAGTGGTTTTTTTCTCACATACTCTTGCAATGATACATTTACATACAGAGCCTACTCACAGTCCATATAAACTCCGAAGCATTATGTAGCTTTATATTCAATGTTAACACTTACGTTAAGGAGGGATATACCAGGAATACAGAACAGTAGGGGAAAAGCATTGCTTTCTTTCAGTTTGTCTCCCTTTCTAGCTTGCTGTCACCATGTTATTGCATGCCATGCAACATGAAGTTCTAATAACTTTTAACTTTTCTTTGGTAGAGCACAATTAAGGCTTTACCCCTCTCCCTCCCTTTCTTGCACCCACNTGTGCAGTTGTTTTTTTTTTCATTCACTAATATCTGTACACATGAATACATTTAGGTTTGAACTCAGTTTAATGTTCCAGAGCCACATATTTCATGACCTATACTGAAGCAGTTTTGTCTGCTAAATTAACTGGAGAGTCTTCATGCTGCTGCTGATTCAGGAGATCTTGAATTTTCAGCCACTTTTCAGCATACACCTAGGAAATACTTTCTAGATTGAGATTAAAGCCTGAAATTAAATTCAGAAGAGGGCAGTCAGCACAAAGAGGCAGTCAGCACAAAGATAAGTATAGCATTTTAGTGACTTCTTTCCTCTCAAGGGTGAAATAAACATTTCTTTTAAGCTAAAGGATTCTTTCAGCTGCAATTTAAAGTGTAGAGAATAACCATACAGTCAAAAAAGGAAAGAGCTACTCAAACAGGTGCAGAGTTCAGTACTGACATTTTGACATGCACTGATTGTACTTAGGTTTTAACAATAGCATAAGAGGGGCTTCTATGTTTAGAATACTTTGTCTTAAAGATGATTTTACTGAGGAAACCATAATGGCGCTTGGAGTCTTAGTAAACATTATTCCCATTGCTGTGTTTTCTTGTGGTGTTTGGTGTTGACTGAATGAAGATGTGGGTTGTGGATGAACCTGCACAGAAGAAAATTTTGCTGCAAACTCTTTCGTTGTTTTTGAGGGGCTAAGCAAGTTCACCTTTAGGAATAGTCCTCTTAGAGATGTTCACATTCATGCTTTTATTCAAAAAGCCCCAGGCTGCAGAGATGTAACAGGTAGATCAGGTGAACAGACCTCTGCTTGGCTCCAGGTGCCTACTTAGTTTACAGCTAGTGATAAATATTAAACATCACCCTCAGATAGCCTCGGGCCTTATTTACAGCAGGAATTTGCTCTTGTTGCTGTCATTGGTAACCATCCTGTGGAGTAGCTGCATGCACATTGTCCAGAAGGCGCAGCAGTTGGGGCTGGGGCCTGAGCAAAGGTTGCTCATGCTGAAGGAGCAATCTCTGCTGGCATGTAAAGGGCCTGTCTGGGTCTGCGTGTCTACATACCCAGAGGCAACAGACAACACCCTGTATGAACAGGGACCGAGACCCAAGCCGGATCTCTCCTTCTGTTGACATAGGTTTACCTCTTGATTCATAATTTTCCTGGCAATTCCTCTCCACACCTTTGGAAGTTTGAGAGTACCTAATTCTGAAAGCAGGCTTGGTCCTGTTCCTAATGAAATCATTAGAAACTTTACCACTAACATTGATAGGTGCAGGACCAGGCCTGTAGGGAGCATGCATCATGTTTCCTGAAATATTAGCTGCAGAAAGCTATATGGCATCCCTGCCAATCCCAGTTCCTCCAGGAGCTGCTCCTGTGGCAAAGAAATCAGCATGGCACTCCTGATCTGCTTTGGCTTATCAGTGGTGAAGGGACTTCATAGAATTTAACTGAATGGAGTCTCTAAGTAATTATCATTTCCTGCACTTGGAATTGAAAAGTTGTCTTGGAAAGGATTTTTTTAAATTATGCTTACTTCTCCCTAGCTTCTTTAAGAACATCACAGTAGAAAAGTTGAAAGTTTTTTTTTTTTTTTTTTTCAAATCATGACATTTGACAGCTCTTTTCCTTTATATGTTTACAGATTATCTAGCAACTGCCTTGCAGAATGAACATAGCTCCCACAATTCAACAGCTGAAGTCTCAGCATATCCACTGACTTCCTTCCTGTGAAATACTACTGAAATGAAGTAGATGTAACAAACATACCAAAAGGTGAGGAAGCAAGAAATCTGCCTGCTGCCCTCTCCATTCCTTACTGCTTTTGAAAGCACACCTCTCTGAAAGTTTTTCTCATACCCCATGTGAGCAAGTTAGGTGGAGTAAACGTGTCTGTGCAGTGATAATACAAGAGAGCCATGTATCATTTCATCCTGAGGGGAAGAGCATCTGGTGCCTCATAGATTTGTCAGGAATTAGGCTGGGAGACACAGAACTATGTTTTATTAATCTTGCTTGACTTAAAACTGTGTTTTGTAATCAGTGTAATAGGAAGGCACCACTGAGACACAGGAGTTAGCTGCAGAGAAGAAAAAGAGTGCACACAGTTCTTTGGTCTACTTTGTGCTAGAAAGTTCACTCTAACAGCTTACAGAGCTGCATTTTAGACCTCAGCTTAGCAATCACACTTTCTAACTCTTGAACTTCTTGCACAGGATTGTCCAAACCAGACAGAAGAAAACTGAGCAATTTAGAAATGAAATAAAATTTCAGTATGTAATAAATCACAAGAAACATGGATCATATTGGGTGGCTACTGCCCTCAGTAATGATGTCAAGCATTGACATGAGTAGAACGGAGCATGTAGTAATGAAAATGAAATGCTTAACAGAAGCCATTTAATGGAAGAATATCTTTAATTAGAGGAAATGGAAGGGAATTTGGTTAAATCCTACACATGACTTTATGAACATACAAACTTTCTTTTTGTGTGATATTTTGAATACTGGCTTAAAAACACAGACCGACTGATCATGAAAACTTTCAGTCTGTGGAACATAAACTGGGATTTATCACCCTAGAGGAACTGCCACTGTAGAAATGCCTGTTTCAACATTGTTAAAATCTGAACATATTTGGCAGTGGAGTAAGACATTAAGAATTCTTTAAAACTCATTGTTTGATCCAAACTTGTGTTGTAAATACCACAGCAGCAGCTGCAAAGGATTCTCAGTTTCCACCATTAACTCAGCAGGGAGAGACTTTTCTTTCCATAAGTATATTTAAAACTTGTTGAGTTGGTTCCACTAAACTTATACACATCCCTCAGAGCAAATAAAGGCAAAATATATGGTTTTTTTTTCCATTTTTTATAAATATTAGTGGGTCTTCTCACACACATATTACACTAGCAAATTCTTCTTGAATAACAGAAGTTTTGCAAGAATTTGTGTGACAGAATCAGGTTTAAGTGTACAGTGAATGGTTCCTTTCTACTGACAGTCAAATGGCATGTCATCAGCATTCCATTGAAAATAGAAAGTGTTTAATTTGGAATTTTACAAGTTAAGTTTTCAGCAGCGAATATGGCCTAAGGAGAGAATATGGCCTGAGACTCTCCTCTTCCTGCCACATAAGCTATGAGAAATCAAATGGCCTGTCTGAGGAAAGGGAGAATGAGGCTAATTTTGGGAAACTGCTTTAGGCTGCATCTGAGAAAAAGATTCAGAAGTTTAATTTGGGCAGAAAACCTTAGACTGTGCTCCCTGAAGTATGAGCCAGTGACCAGTTCAGCTCTGGACAGTTCTGTTTCTATCCATGCTTGTGTATCCCTCTTTCAGCGCCAAGAGACCTGGTACATGACTCAACCTATGATATACAACAAACTCTTTACTATGTCCTAAGGGATTGCTCTTTGCAATCTAGCAAGGCAGAATCTTCACTTTTTCCCTTAGTGGCTTAGTGTTCAACTAAACAAGCAGACATTCTTTGCTCACAAAAAGGAACTAAAGCTCCCACAGATGCTTACTAGGAGAAGACACTCACCCCTCAACTGTAGACTGCAGTAGTGTGGGTGCACAACAGACACCTCTTGTCTCTTCAGTTTCTTGCTCCAGTAGGCCTGTGTCCATTAAAAACAACTGAGCAAGGTTACTTTCTATTGTGAAGAAATAAACAGTTCTTATTCCAAAAATATTAAATAAATAGTTCTTGGAGCAAAGAGTACAACCAGGCTGCCTCCATTTGCTCAGGAACTCAGGCTGTTGATCTTACATTTGGAGAAGCTGACTCCACTGAGTGTGAGAAACTAACTTTTTTTTTTCCCCTAAACTGTCTTCCACCTCTTTGATTTCATACTCAGGTAATGACCAAGTTACTTTGGCAATTGAAAACTTCAGGATTTGATGATTTTAGACGTTACAATTGCACCTTCCCCTTTTCATAAGCCAACAGTTTTACCTATAATTCAAATCATTTTTACCGTCAGGCAAATCAAATTACCTCATAAAACATAAGGTTTGGGTTGAAATACCTGCAAGGCTGAGCTCTTCCCATGCCTGCTAATGAGGATGGCCAGGTACAATAATATGCTGAAACCGTACAGGAAATGCAATTGCCACTAAAAAAAGGGTTTACCTTATTTCTGGCAGCAACGAGAGGTGAAGTAGGCCTTTTTTTGTTTCTGCAGAAAATCAGAGACCGCCTGCAAGGATTTAGTGCTGTGTCTCAGCAGAGATTGGATGGAAACTGTGAATCTAGACAAATATATAAGGAGGAGTTTGATTTCCTTCTTTTCTGAGACTCCTGGAACAGAGTAATCAGCAAATGTTTGGCATATGTGAGACAACAAATAACAAGATGCATTTTTTTTCATTTGCTTTCCTTTATTTTCTTTTCCTGTATTTGTCACAAAAACCTTGTCTGTCTTAAAACTTGCCAACACAGCATCACACATCTTATTCTAATTCTAGATTCCCTGATTTTTACCCTGAACTCTCACTACACACTAAAGATAACTCTGTTAGATAAGACAATTTCTTTTTTTTTTTTTTTTTTT
>VXAV01003479.1:56627-68572 GCA_013399715.1 Alectura lathami
ATTGTTATTTGTTTTGTATTTTTTCTATTTTTAAAGCTTTCTAAGGAAGAGATGCCAACATGACCATGATGCATTTACTTGTTCATCAGTCTTGCCATTCTATCTTCCTGGCTTCACAAATCAGTTTTGAACTTATTGGAAAATTGCAGAGCAATAGAAAATTTAGAGTTATATTGCTTAAAGTGTTTTGAAGATATGGGATGGACTAGGTCAGAAATATGATGTTAATTACCCTAATTTGGGATAAGGGTGTAATTTGATTATACATCAGAGAATTCAAAATGCCCAGCAGAAGTGTGTCCACCATTGCATAAATTTCAATGTGCATTTGTGTCTTAGTTGATACTGGGTGAATTTTTTCTGTTATTGTCTCACCTGTGTGATTTCACTGAGCTATGCTCAGGGCAGAGCTTGTGCTGCAATTTTATTTGAACCCATATAATAACTTTATCTTAGTTTACTGTTTATTGTCACAGACTATTTCATAATTTTCTAAAAATTCTAACTGTAGTTCTAATTTTATTGGTTACAAGTTTGTGCATTATATGTTTCTGTCCTGTGACCATGATGGATGTTACTGCTCCAGGGATTTGGTTCTCTCTTGCACCTGAATGCACGTGTAGTAAAAATAAATAAATAAACTCAGTAGTCAGATAGGCACCGCTCCAACTTTGAGCTTCATCAAGGTGATGGATATGGCTGAACTGAGACCTCAGTTGATGGTTCTGTGATTAACAGGGTTTGTAACACCATTCTGCATAACTATAAAATAGAACTTAAAACAGATATGCGAGTCCTTCACAAATACATCTTCTAAAATCCAAAAGAATATTTATGGAGAAATTTTCATAATATTGGGCTTCTGCTCTGACAAGGAAAGAAAGCATTTCAGTTTGGAGGGAAGTGGGGACCAGATGACATTTGTGTTTTTCCAGATCTTACCCAATTCACCTCAAAACTCAAACCACGTAGGTACAGTAACTACAATACTTTTGACTTCTAAGATATAGGGTGTTTCACTTTAATTACTGGTCAAAAAATTTACCGGGAAACTATTAGAATTACATCAAACCAGTATTAGAAATACTAAACAGAAAATTAAGGATATAGCTAGAAGTAGAAACTTACTCTTAGGCCTTTTACTGTTTTTAGACATTTCAGCATTCCTCACTCCATGCAACTATTTCAAGAAAGTGAGGCACACTTTCCAGCTAAAATCCTCTTTTAGCAGAGGAAGTTCCTAGGAGGAGTGTGTCTAACACACATGTTGAATTTGAGGTAGTGCCTCCTCCAACTGGAGGATCCCAGGACAAAATGAAAGGCAGTAATCTCTTCTCACGTGGACTTTGAGTGACCATCCCAGTCATGAATTATGAGAGTCCTAGGATGACAACACATTAAAACCACTGCCTTCCTTTTACATACACCTAAAATACATCCAAATCACTAAAATAAAGAGGATTTTCTAAAGATTTAATGATTCTGCTTTTGAATATATGTATTCTCATCTAAGTATAATTTTATATATGTAATAGATGGAATATTTTAACAAGGTATTTGCAGGTATTATTTTAACAACTTCTTCACTCAATATTCAACTCAATGTATTTGTTTTATTCAGCCATTAAGAATTTAAGGAGCATGTCTGTCAAACACTACCTGTACCACATTAGCCAGAAAAGCCCCTCTCCTTTGATGGACCTGATTCCTGCAAGAGAATCCAAGTTACACGTGGCATCCTGCAGGCACTTAAGCAGGTTTGCCCTTCACAACATCAATATGAAGTTACATATGTCAGTAAAATATGTGGATGTGTGCCAGAATAACATCTAAGGACATTTGCCAGATCTTAATTGAGCAATAAGACAGGGTGTAGGCTCTGATCCCATGCTTTGGTATGTTGCTAAGCAAAGGACAACAGCCCCGCACTATCACTCAACAAGGTGTGCTATCATTGCACAATAACCCCCAACTGTGTACTGCGATGATTATAGCATGCTATTTTCAGAGCATAGGACATATTTTATTTATGTATATTTTATTCTGCTGACATGCAGAGGAAATAGCTGCTTGGTAAGTGCTATGTTATAGTAAGTGCATAGTGTATTTTTAGCTGGGCAATAATATGAAAGGGATATTGTTTATAGGTCACTGTAGGTGTGCATGGTCTTACATACAAAGGCTGGGTGAAAGACTCGAGGGCCTGAAAAACCGATACCTTCTTCACTTGAGCTGTGGGCATGCAGAATGCTAGATATACATGACACTGATGAGAGAGGAGTCCAGCGCCTTGCTATCTCTGACACTGAAAATATAGCAAAAAAAATTCCCAATGCATTTTGTGAGAAAACCCAGGATATGCAAAAAGATAACACTGCTCCTTGGAAAACAATTTCTCAGAGGAAGTAGCATGAAATCATTTTCAGCTTCACAGTTATCCTGTTTGTTTTGCTAATCCTCACAAAGATTAATAAAGGAATGATGAGACAACAGCAAACTGTAAGCACAGGAAGCGACTATTGCCTAAAGCATCTGGATATGATTATGTAAACACAATATAATACGAAAGCTGAGAGATTTAACTTTTGAAATCTCTTCCTAAATCTCTTTCTATTCCCTCCTAAAAAAACACCCTCTCAGAATATTTACCTTGTTGCCCCAAGTATCCTGAGAGCTGCTAAAGCACTGCAATTTCCATTGCAAGTTCCTTGCTACTGTTGATCAATCTGCCTTAGATTTGATCTTTTATCCAAACTTTTCCCTGTGTGTATACTAGTATCTGACCCTTTAATTTGAGAGAGAAAGGTAATTATAATTTGAATGGGCTGTTTTGGATCTAACTGCTACATGTACTATTTTCCTCCTACCTGCTGGCAAATACATTCAATACTTCAAACATTTATTACATGTTATGGATTCCTTTCTCCTGCTACTGAAACAGTGACCTCTTTAAGAGCAAGAAGCTGAACATTACTTACAGTGAGTCACGCTACTCACTCCAAGTGGTAACTGTGTTACACACTAACATTCTCAATTTTTAAGAAGAATGGGTTCTATCACACATAAATATTAATATTTTTAATATCCATTCTAATACAGTTTTTAGTTTTTTCCTCCCTTAACAGTTCCATTTTTGTATGCTGAGTGCTAGCTATACAGATTTTTTAGACCTTTTATTCAAAGTAAGGTCTCAAAGTTAGGTCTCTCCCTAAAATAGTACTTTGTTTAAAATACATACTAATCTCATTTTGACCTCTTTGTGGTTCTCTCTCCACAGATAATGAGTTTATCTGCATCAAGGTTCTGGGATATTCTGTGATAATATTATTCCTCTCTCACATCTGGCAACTGATGAAGAGACAGCTTAAATATTGCATCCCTTTGCTCCAACCAAGTGATTCAGGTAAACAGGGACAAAAGGAATAGTTTTGCCTTTCCTAAGTTGAGCCACAAAACCCCACATGAGGAAGGAGAATTCCCAGAGCAAGGCAACATGATCTCTCACCCAGGCTCAGTTTGTAGCTAGGAGCTGGAGCTGGGAGTCCTCAGGCATGCCTGTATCATCAAGCCTTCTTTCAGGTGTTACTTCAGATAAGGACACAGATAGCAACAGAAAAGGTGCTGGTTTCTTTGTGATTTCTACAGCAATCTACTGGTCCAGATGTGTGCTTGGGAAGGGGGGTATATGCAGACCCAAAGGCTCCACAGTAGAGGACAATGCCTTGCCCATGTCATGCACAGCACAGGCTCATCCTAGAGCTTCTCTTGAAGCCAGGACACCAGAAAATCCCTAGTGAAAAAGATATTGAGAAAGATGCACAGGAAGATCTGCTCTGTAGCTAAAGCACTTCTATAAAACAAGAAAAATGCCCAGCCATTCTGTGTTTTTCTATCCATGTAGAGTGATTGGACAGTCCGGAAAGGAGAAGTACCTATCTGGCACTACTGTAGTATCCACTGTAATGCTCAGACAATCCTGCTTAGCCTTAATTGCTCTTGGCATGATCACTGCAGAGATCAGTGAATTTAGTGACACAGAGGCCAATGATTTGGCCAGGGCCAAACGATTTGGTGTACCACTTCTCTAGAGGTAGGACAAAAACCTCCCTTTTCCTCTAGATTTTGCTTTTAAGCACAGGGCTATAAGAGTCTACCAATAACACATGAGGCCAAACACAGTCTCCTTTGTCTTTTTTTTTTTTTTTTTCCCAAAACATCATTGCAGCTGAAATTTTCCAAAAGGAAGCATATAAAAAGGGAGTGAGACAGATGCCTGGCAGGGATACTTTAAATTCAGTTGGTTCGAAGTTGATAAGGTTATAAACAACTAAAAACAATGTTCTTCTTGACTAACCCAGTTAGTCAACCTTAACAACAGACAGTGAACTATCTTTGCTTATAATTGAAATAAGGAACTACTTAATGCCAGAGCATTGCAGTCTTGCCCATAATATTAGGTTATAATACATAATTACAGGTATCAAGACGGGCAGCTGTTTTTCTGAATTAATTTTGTTATTTCATTTTCATTCTGATAAAACACCAAAAATGTTAAAAATTAGTAGTCATTATATAAAGCAGCAGCTGAGCAGTAGGTGGAGGAATAGTTGTTTGTTCCTACTCACAAGCAAACATACATAGTTTCACTTTTTAAAATCCTTTCCATTTTAATTTGATGGAAAAAAAGTGATCTCTAATGACACAGAGTTTTGACTAGTAAATCTTTGCAGTTTTTCCTGTTTAATCTCTGAAAGCTGATGTAGCTCATTGCAACTGCCCACAGCAACAGCTTTATTCTCTTGAAAGAACCTGCTCCCATTTAGTTTTCCCTTAATGTTCTGAGCCCTTACCAGAAGTGGCAATCTTCTTGAGGTGTTGGTGGGAGCCATACAATTCACCATACTAAAGCTAGTGCCTAACCAAATACACCATTACCAGCACCCTTGAGATCTGGGTCTGCCACATTCCTTCATATGATTTTCCAGGATCAGCAAGGAAAGAGAATTTGGGGTGTTGATTAGTCAGATTAGAAAAAGGTTATGAAGACCATCTTACCAAAATAATAAAGTTATCTCCTTGCTTTGGGGCCAATACATTCAGGTCACTGTGTTACAGCTGGTCTATAAGGGTCTGTTCATTTCGGGCACCCATCCTGGTGCTGGGCCCATACTCAGCGTTGAGGAATTTGCCTTGGTAATTTATGACCAGCCTTTGCCCAAAATCTCCTCTCATTGCATGCTGGCACTGCTCTCAGTCCTGTGTGAGAGGGAAACCACATAGGAGCTGCAGGGTGCTACTGCAACACTCGGTTACATACTTTCCCTCCAACCACAGACTGAAGCCACAATTACTGCGACATGCCTTGCAGGCCCAGTCAGGAGGTGTGCAGCTATTATCTCACGATGGCACAGGGAGGGCAGAGCATTCCCCAGGAGCTGGTCCAGGGATGGCTGCTCTGTCCTATACAGAAAATCTGAAAATCAGGTGTGCCTGGAGAAGAAATGTGAGACTCAGTTTCACAGTTTATTTCTCTTTTTGTGGGGAGTTAAAGGCCAGAATGGGGATGAATCTGGAAACTCTGAAGCATTTGGTTGTTTCAGCATAGGTTGGGAGTTGCCACTGTAGCACCTATTAAAAAAACAGCAGTTTGCATCACAGGAGCAGGATGAGACACAGTGATACCTCAGCTAAATCACCACTGCTTCCCAGCACAGTCCAAGGTGATGACGAGTCCCAGAGTAGCTGGCATCCTGCTATAGGGAAGATCACTGCTTTCACTGTCTCCTGCAGTGGTGATTATAATCTGCTGGATCAATCTTTCCTTTCCTGGAGCTGAAATCTCTGTGACTGACAGAAGATCATATTTGGAGGCTCCACAGTTCTGAAATGGGCTTATTCTGGAAATCTGCCAGTGTCACAGCCTGGCAAAGTGCAGGGATCAGGATTACACTTGGCTACTCAGTCAGTCTTACTGCCTGTTGCATCACTGCTGCAGGATGTTACAAGCTTTTCAGTCTAAGGGACAGCTCTTTGCTTTCATTTTAGGATTATTTCCGTTAATTTACACACATCTAAAAATTGAGAGAAAAAAAAAACCACATTTCTCAAGCCTATTACATTTTGAAAGTATAAAATTTCTCAGCCTAATATTCCTTTGTCTGTTTTAGCCGAGAAGCTAGGGAAACAAGTAATGCAAAATGCTCAAAAGTTGCAGACAGGGTATCAGCACTGAAAGACTAGATGACAACAGTTACTCATTCATATCTTGCAAGACAGAAATAAAATGACTTTATGTTCATTTCCTCCCCACACCTCCACACTTTTCTAAGGTTAACAGAGAAGATTCCTGTAGTACACAAGTTATTTTAAGATCTTGAACAACTTACAGATCTAATATGTTTTTCCATGTGTATAAATAACCCCACCTGTTGCAGTATCATATACATGTGATCATTAAAATAGACACAAGTAGAAAATAGTAGTACACTACATTTCAATCTAAAAATGATTTGATGAACAAAGCACAGATAAGAGACACAGGCTTTTCTGTACTTCAGAAAGATAAAAGGGATTCTCCAGTCTGAGGTGGATTTTCCAGAGTCAAAAACCTATTATATAGTTATCAACATTATAAAAGTAACTGAAAATTGAAAAAAAAAAAAAAAAATTCCTTGGCCACATTGTTGAAGATCACAGACAATGTTGTGTCACTGCACATAGCAGAGGTTGTCAAAATGCTGCCAGGGATGAGTCAGATGCGTCTCAGCTTCACGGATGTACACGTCCCCTTTTACTGCCGCATCAGAAGTAATCTCAGTTCTCCAGGAGTTAATGAAGTGCTTTTTCTCATTTTTCAACTGTGATCTGATACACAAAATGAGAAATTTCCAAGAAATTTTGTGATAAAGTAGACAGAAGACAGAAGTACAATTTAGTCTCCAAACTGTTTGCAGGCCAATCCTATGTGCAATCTCAGAGCGCTGCGCCTTGGAAGAGCTGTATTTCAGATAAGAAGGAGATCTGAGAACAAACTTCCTGCAAATTGTTCCCAGTGAACTAAAAAGCCATGTTGTGAAGGTGGTTATTTGTGAAGTGATATTTTGCCTTCTTTGTTTGGTGGTCACATCATCACATTTTCAGCACTTAGAAATCCTCTGCTTATGAGAGTGTCTGAATGAAAAGTTGTTACTGACGTAACAATTATCTTCTCCTCTGTAGCTTTCAAGTTATGACTTAATGCTGAGAAAACTGTGGGCTTAGTGAGTGAAAGAACTTCAGTACCTTCAAAGGATGTGGTTAGAATAGGGGGTGGTAAGAGCATTTTCCTTTGCAGTCGGTGGAGCGGCAACAACAGAGTGACTTTTCAATTGCTTCTGTATCGCAGCTCAGGGCTTTTAGCCCCTGTCTGCTGCACCCACACATGATCTGGTACAGTCACTTAAAAAGCACACAGCAACCTCTCAGTTCAAGGAGTCCTTTCAAAGCAAGTTCTGCTCACCCAGGGGGCCAGCAGAGGCTGCTTTTTCTATCCCTAAGACACAGTATCACATTGGCTCTGCTGCAGTGGGACCACCCTGTGCCCATGGTAGAGAAATAAGATTTGCTTTTCATTAACTCTGTTACTATAAAAAAATCCTGTAGGATATTCTGTAGCTGGAGCACTGAATCATTTCTGAAACTTCCTATTTAAATATTTGTTTTATATGGCAATGGTATTAGTAATGTGCAAGTTTTATGCACTGCTATTTCCTCCCACACCCATTGAAAACTAACAAGAGCCAGCCTGTCAAAGTAAGCATGTGAATTATAGATCAGCTATAACATGCTTCAAATAGTCAGTGTTCCAGCCTAGGTGATACCTTACAACTCTGCTTTCCCTGTTCTTGTAAAATTGCAGTCTACAATTCACCAAAAAAGCCTACACACTGAAGTCTGGATTTATCCCATCTTGTTGATTTCCCAGCTGCGTGCTTAAGAATAGAGAATTTTCTCCTATGGTTGATGGAAAGAGACTGATAACTTCATTTTATCTAACCCAAGATTTGACTTGTCTTTAACAAAGACCATTGTTGGCTAATGATGAAGCCCGAAGTGACTTTGATTTCAGTCCATGTACCTCAGTGACACACTTCAATCTTCTTCAAGAAAATAAAAGGAAACAAGGCTGTTCCTGAGGCTCCAAAAAGCTGTTAAGAATGCTGAAGTCTCTCTTCAAAGCCTGGCCCCTTTTCGAGAGGCTGCATCCATATGTTGCATCCAGAGGTTGGCTCTGGCATTACCCTGTGGTGACAGCTGCTACCATTACTGAACATCTAACACATACATTGTCCTGTAGGCTATTTTCAAAACAACTAGGAAATGAGAGCAAATAATGTGCATGCAATGTTTGCTCATGTGGAGTAATAAAAATGAAAGTTTACTCTGAAGACGTGCAGAGAGATCTTATGCTACGGAAGGACTGGGTAATAAAACAGTAGAGGCAAACCAATATTAATAAATGCAAAGCAGTTCACATGGTGGAATAAATAACCTTAACTGCATGACCCAGCAATGGTCTCTGATCTGGTCTTAATCACTGAGAGAACACAGAGATCTTGGAGTCATGACACAAAGCCATAGTCATAGACTGGCACATTCAGCAGAACAATTAGCAGTGGTCAGAAAAACAAGTCAGCTATTAAAAAGACAAAGAACAATCTAGAATTTCAGTTTGACCAACCTCCTCTCGTTCTATGACCAGGTGACCCACTTGGTGGATGAAGGAAAGGCTGTGGATGGAGTCTACCTAGACTTTAGTAAAGCCTTTGACTCTGACTCCCACAACATTCCCCCAGGGAAGCTGGCAGCCCATGGCTTGGACAAGTGTACCCTTTGATGGGTAAAAAACTGGCTGGTGGATGGCTGGGACCAGAGAGTGGTGGTGAAAGGAGTTAAATCTAGCTGGCGACTGGTCATGAGCAGTGCTCCCCAGATGTCAGTACTGAGGCCAGTTTGGTTTAACATCTTTGTTGATGATCTGGATGAGGGCATTGAGTGCAGTAAATTGCAGATGACACCAAGGTGGGAGGAAGTGTTGATCTGCCTGAGCAAAGGAAGGTTCTACAGAGGGATCTGGACAGGCTAGATAGTTCAACAAGTTCAACAAGACTAAGTGTCAGGTCCTGCACTTTGGTCACAACAACCCCACGCAACGCTACAGGCTTGGGGCAGAGTGGCTGGAAAGCTGTGCAGAGGAAAAGGACGTGGGGGTGTTAGTCAACAGAGAGGATGACCATGAGCCAGTAGAGTGCCCAGGTGGCCAAGAAAGCCAACAGCATATTGTCCTGTATCAGAAACAGTGTTGCCAGCAGGACCTGGGAGGTGATTGTCCCCCTGTATTCAGTACTGGTGAGGCCACACCTCCAGTGCTGTGTTCAGTTTTGGGCCCCTCACTACACAGAGGACACTGAGGCCCTGGAGCATGTCCAAAGAAGGGCAACAAAGCTGGTGAAGGGCCTGGAGCACAAGGCTTATGGGGAGCAGCTGAGGGAACTGGGGTTGTTCAGTCTGGAGGAGGCTCAGGGGAGACCTTATTGCTCTCTACCTGAAAGGAGGTTGTAGTGAGGTGGGGTTCAGCCTCTTCTCCCAGGTAACTAGTGATAGGACGAGAGGTAACGGCCTCAAGCTGGGCCAGGGGAGGTTCAGGTTGGATGTTAGGAAAAACTTCTTATCTGAGAGAGTGGTCAGGCATTGGAACATGCTCCCCAGGGAGGTGGTGGTGTCACCATCCCTGGTTGTGTTCAAGAAATATGTAGATATGGCACTTAGGGACATGGCTTATTGGACACAGTGGTTGACAGTTGGACTAGATGATCTTAGAGGTCTTTTCCAACCTTTATGGTTCTATGACTCTATGCTTCCAGAAGCCAACAGTGTCACTATAAATCCATACTCGCTGCCGCATCCTGAATATTATGTGGGATTCTGGTTTCCCATCCCAAAGGATATAATAGAAGTAGAAATGGAATAGTGAAATAAGATCTTTCATAAAAAGAATTACTAAAAAGACTGAGATTCTTCAGCTGGGAAAAGAGATGGGATTTAATATGGGGTCTGTAAAATCATGAATGGCAGGAAGAAAGTAAGTACAGTATTACTGTTTGCTGTAACAAGGGGGTATCAGATGAAATTAGGAGACTTGAATGACAGAAGTTCAAACAAAGAGTTATTTTTTCATACATACAATTAAGTTGTGGAATGCTTGGCCACAGGATGCTGTGGTTACTAAGAGTGTATGAGGGCTCAAAAACAAATCAGAAGAATTCACTGAAGAAAAATCCACTGATGGATATCAAACAGAAAGGCATTACTGCTGGTTCAGTGAGCTGAAAATTACCAGGAGAGGGGCCTGAGAAACTGCTTTGAGGGCACATCATTATATGCTTGCACTGTTCTTATCCTCTCCCATGGATGTTTGCTGTTGCTTTGTGTCTCAGAGAAGATACTGGACTAGATGGACCATTGGTCTGGTTTTGCATAGCCATTCTTACATTTTTAACACACATTTCCCCTCCTTGAAGATAACAGAAGACCATTCTAAATAAGATCCTATACTTTTTTTGTTGGGCTGAATCATCACATAAGCAAGTGGAGGGTAAAAAAAAATGCTCATGGAAATCCAAACAGGAAGCACTCTGCAAACAAAAAGGAACAGGCTGGTGCCTGCAGAGCTACTACTCTTCACTCTCCACAGGACCTGAAAGAGACCTCTGCTACCTGCAGCCAGATCATAGATGCAGACAAACAATGGAATTTCTCTTTTTTTTTTTTTTTTTTTAAATTATGGCGGATCTGATGCTTATCTTTCCAAAGCTAGAACACACCTGGGCAGTAGCAGCACAGCGTTGAGCCAGAACCACAACGGACATTATCTCTCCCTCACTAATATGTTCTGATGAAAACCAGGCCAGCACTCCAGGACAACTCTGGTTTTAGTGTTTTCACAGACTTCTGTCTTCAGCACCAGCAGCATGGCAACACTGCTTGTATAGCAGGAAGCAAGGCTTTGTTCCAAATGACCCAGAAATTGTTCATCTAACCAGCTCTACCTCTGGGTGTAGGGTGACCTTCCAGACTAGCATTTTAAAAGTCTTTCACTATATATGGCACTTTCAGTCTTGGCAAGATAAATCTGAACGGAGAGCAAAGGGATGTCTCATGATGCAAGTACTAAAGCATTCCTGGATTTTCATGAAAAAATACACAAAACAACTTCCTGACTCAAAAAGAGCTGTATCTGGCATGGGAAACTTCTACATTAGACCTCATCCTGACAGAGAAATACTAATCACAAAATCTAAAATATGCTTAGGTGGAAGTGGTAATGATTTGGTTTTATGTTTTATATGCTTTTTAAATGCATTTTACGTGTTTTATATGTAAGCAGTATAAAGTCCTAACCAGAAAAATGTATGCTTTTGCTTTAAAAGACCTATTTTTACAAAGCCGAAAACAATTAAGGGATGTATCAGCCAGCCTGCAGAAGAAAACTTAGACAAACAAAAATGTGAACAATAATTCAGAGCAACACAGGAAAATTTCACTAGATCTCCAAAAAAGCCACAATTTAGAACAAAGCCCACACTGGCTAAAAACATCTTTCTGAGGAAGGATTGGAAGAAAGTTAATATTTTGCCAATACTTCTGCAGACAAAATAGGACAACCAGGTAATTATAGGCCTGTCAGTTTGACGTTTATTCTGGGCAGAGTGATGGAGTTGCTGACAGGACAGTCAATTCATATAGTATTAAAATAGTGCAATTTAATTAATGGCAATCAACCCAGATTAATGGAAGAAAGATCTTATCAAATTAATGTGCTATTTTTATTAGAGTACAAATTTGTTGGATAAAACCAGTTGTGGTAATATCATACACTTTGGGTGCATTTGCCATACAGTATCACA
>VXAV01003479.1:75575-94632 GCA_013399715.1 Alectura lathami
CGGCGGCGGGGCAGTCAGCCTGCGCGCTGGGCACCGTGCGGGCGTGCGGCGGCCGGCAGCGAGGCTTGGAGGCAGCCAGCGTCCCCGCCACGTAAGTAGCGACTGATACAGCGCGGGGAGGCGATGCGCTGCTGAAAGGGGAGCGGCGCGGCCGTCCTTTCCCTCCCCCTTGTGCTACCCCCGGGGGGAAAAGCCTAAAAAGACAGAACCTGCTCCCTGCATTTTTATTTATTTATTTTTTTTTAAGGCATTGCACTTTATCCTTCAGCTTGGATTATTGCACCCGCAGTGAGAAGTCAGCACCCTTCTCGCAGCGGTATTTTCCTTTGTGCGCGGACTCCGTTAAAGCGCCGCGAAGGAAACGAGCCCCGAACCCCAGATCCCGCGGTGCGGTGGAAACGTGAAAGCGTTCGCCTTCTCTTGCACTTTTTGTTTTGTCGAAGCAGCCGCGACTGCGGCCCCAGATCTCCCTTTCCCCGCGCGGCGACGCTGAGCCGCGGCTCGGAAGCAGCTCGCCGGAGCCTCCCGCCGCGCCGTGTGCTCTTTTGTCGGCCCGGCGGCCGCTGCCCGGTCCCTGTTCAATGCTCCCTCGCTATTTCGCGGGGCATTTTCGGAGCGCCGCGGGCGCTAGCGGCGGGGCTCCCGCGCCATCTACAGCCCGGCCTCGGCAGCGCGGCTCAGCCTCGCTGTAGAAGGAGAGAGAGAAAGGACGGTCCCCCGTGCGCGCAGTGCCTGGCTTCACCTTTTGTTTTCGCCCCGACCGCGCCGCTCCGCGCCCCACTACGCCGCCCCCGGCCCCGCTCCCCGCCGTGCCCCGCTCCGNTGGTCGCCCGCCGCCGCCGCGCTCCCGCTCCCGCCCCCCCGGCACACACAAAGGCAGCCGCAGCTGGACGAGCGAGAGACCGCGCTCCACGCCAGGGCTCCGGTACAGCGTCTCGGCTGGTCTTCTCCATACTCATGAACATACAAAGGTCAACCCCTATCACGATAGCACGATATGGGAGACCGCGGAATAAAACCCAGGATTTTGAGGAGCTTTCGTCCATACGGTCCATCGAGCCAAGCCAGAGTTTTAGCCCGAATCTAGGCTCGCCGAGCCCGCCGGAGACCCCGAACTTGTCGCATTGCGTTTCTTGCATCGGGAAATACTTATTGTTGGAGCCTCTCGAGGGAGACCACGTTTTCCGAGCCGTACATCTGCACAGTGGCGAGGAGCTGGTTTGCAAGGTAATACCTCTCCTCCTTGTTATCCCCGGGGTTGGCCGCTATCGTGTGTCGATTTCCCGTGTCTTGCAGGAGGGCCGAGTACAGCCGTGTGCTTCAATTATTAAACACTTTTAAAAATAAAAGGCGCAGAGGCAGGGTTCAGGGCGCATCCTGTAACTTTTCCCTCTCTTCCAGACAATGGCCACGTTCTAGCGGTGGCCCGGAGCCAGTTCTTCCTCTTAGCCTGGGGACATTGTTCTGGAAAGAGCTGTCCTTTAAGTGGGTCTTAACGGAGTTCAGGGCAGGAGAAAACCTTATATTCTCCCCTCTCACTTTTCAAAATGGAGTAGGGAATCCCCAGCTCATTTTAAGGTGTTGGGACCTGCTGACTTCCTCGATTTTTCTCCCTGTCCCTTGTTCTGGGAGTTGGGGTACGGAGGAGGATGTAGAAGGGGGAAGGTTGCAGTCAGCTTTCTGTTAAAAGTGATTTTAAAAAATCCACCTCGAATTAATCAGCCTGAGCTCCCTCACGGTGGAGCTTGTTTGCAAACAGCATCCTCCCCCATTGCACAACTGAGCAAGAATAAAACCTGCACGCCTACGGCTTTCGGAAGAGCAGACAAAATAGCTAGCCCACTCTTTGTAGCCTGTCTGCTTCTCCATGCCACCTCCCCACTGCTTCTGCTCTTCAGAGGTGAGCTGTGGGAAGAAGAACCCCACATGCGAGCACGTCTGTCGAGGGATGTTTTTCTCCTTTCGGGCTGAGGCAATATTTTCCTTTGTTCCTAAATTGCGGTTTCTCATTGTCTGTAGCGAGCCAGACTCATGCCTTGCAAACTGAGGCAGTCCCCGGTAGTAGTTTTTATAACTACAGAGCAAATTGCAACCTTACAGCAGTTGCTGCAGTGTTTGCATTGTTCCTGAAATAGGGAATTGTGCCGTTCAGCGACCTTGGGCAAATGTCTACAGCTGAACTAATGCAAAATAAATAAATAAATAAATAAAATTGAAAACTAGATGTATTATTGTAACTCACTCACATTCCAGGGTTTAAAGGCAGTGTTCATACTTAGGTACTTGATTCATAAGAAGTTCTGGACTAGCTTGCAGCAAGGAAGTGAAAATAATTACTCATGTTTGCTATTTGTAAAGACTGGAGTTCAGAGGGCAATTTAAATGTGCTCATTGATTGAGTTATAAAACCTGATGTTAAGGCAACCTAGGACTTTGTGTGATTATTCAGGGGAAAAAAGGGCCCGTGACTTTGCAAAGGACTAATATTGCATGCTGAAGTGAATGCTTTGTTACTAAACTGAAACAGAACAGGAGAATTTCTAGAATGAAAGCCCTGCTCGGTGCAGCAGCACAGTGCTGCACTCTAGGACATTGGCATCTTTTCATGGAATAAACAGATCCCACAAAGCTGCTGCTCTGTGTGAAATTATAGGTGAACTTGCATGGCAAGTAGTGAAGCAGGGGCTCTGCTCTCCTTTGTTTCCTGTTTGGTTTGCTGGTTTAAGGTAGTGTTCTGGGAACAGGAGGAACAGCTTGACTGCAGCTCACAAAGGGTGGACTTCAATTTTTTCCCTCCCTTTAAGCTGTATATTTTTGAGCTGATCCTGACATTGCAATAGTATCAGTTTTTCCATATGTGTGAGGCAGTGCTTCTAGCAGGGCTCCAAAATTATGATCTTAGCTTGAATTGCGAGTTTGTGAATACGCAGTTGTCAGTCCTGAACTCATCTTAGTTTAATGCATTCATTCTTGAGAATGCCTGCAGTATCATGACTACTATTTGTCAAGTAGCCTTCCGGCTAAGGGACCTGCTATCTGCTATCTTATTGAAGATGCTCTCGGAGATTGCTTGCACAAACATTGGGTTGGATAACAGACACATACTGATGATTCTCAAGATTCATTTGGCTGCACTCACTGACTGTACAGATGCCGTTATTTGCTTCGAGGCTCAGTGGCATCCAAACAATGGTAACTTCTCACTTCCAGTTCCCAGCGAGAACTAAATCAAACTGCAGCTTATTGGACATTTGCTGAATCCAGGCCAGGGATTTTAAAAGCTGGGATACAAAGAAGCCTTTTATAAAAGGTATTCTAGACTGTAGCAGCCTGATAGTTCTTTCCATCTCCCCCTTGTCAAACATAATGCTGATACATATCCAGACCTACTTAACACAGCCCGAGAACCAGAAAATGTAGGTAATTTATATCAGGATCATCTTAGGAGAGCATTCTGGAAAGACTTTTTCCACGAGGGTTTAAGCTATATGAATGTTCCCGCTTAAATTTGTTTTATAGCAGCTGCTTTGTAGCAGAGCCATTCACGTACAGCGTGTTTTGAGATCCAAATGTCAATGAATTCTCCTCTGGAATGATTTATGCACCCCCTCCCCACCCCAGTTCTGCTTCCCTGGCTTGCCATGTCACCAGAATGCCTCCCTGCTAATCTGCCCACTGCAAAATGTGTCGGATCTGGTTGGCCGTGTGCCTTTAAGGTTGTTTCCGCCTGGGCTTGAGCACAGCAGCACAGGCATTGGTGGGGGAAAGAGGTGTGTGAGGAGGAGGTTTCCCAGTTTTGTGGGATTTAGGTCCTTTTCTGGGAAGGAGTTTGTTAAGATTGCACTAAAAGCATTCAACGGCTCGAGTTTTGGAGCCTCAGGTAAATTAGGATTGAACTGTGTCTCTGGTGCCCAGTTTTGAAAGCTTTTTATAGCTTCAAAGAAAGCAAGGAGGTTTGCTTCCTGGAGAGTACACAAATGCTCACTCCTGGAATACAAATACTAGATAGAATATGGGGAAAAAAAAAAAAATGCCATTTAAACCAGTTGACTTGATACCTTTAGCAGTTTTTCATTTTTTGTGTTCAATTAAAATGAGACATGACTACCTTAAATTCTTTTTAACCAAGTAACAAAACACCGGAGAGTGAGTTACACATTAATAGAATTTTTATGCTGGTGGAAATGCTAATCCCTTGCTTTGTAGTACATCTGGAGAAGTCATAATTGAAAGTAAAAATCCCTCCCATCAATACTTTGCTTATATTCTCCTTCAGCACACTGACTTCTGTAATTCTCAATGAAGTCTTTCTTCATGGTGTAATGTGGGCATTTCTCAATTGACTCAAATACTGATTCATTCGTCATCACTAGATTATAGTAACTTTTTATATTTGGGCTTCCCAGCAGCCTTTTTAATTCCTACAGCTCATTCATAAGATCAGTGATAACATACTTAGTATTAAAAGGGACACTTTGCTTTTAATGGAGCACTTGACTGAGATGCAGAGAGTTTGGGGTGGTTCTGTCTGTGCCTTTTGAAGGGTGTTTGTCTGCAGTCCAACAGACAGGGCTGTTTCCCCAGTTGTCCTTCTGATTTTATAAACAGCCATTGTGAAACAGAGACTTTGAAAGTGAAAGTGACTTAGCTATTTGTGGGAGATGAAAGAAATGCAGGAAGTAAATATGACTAGCGATATTTTAAACCTAAAATGCCATAAAGCTTTAGTGGGTTAATAAAATCACGAGGGATGCATGTGGATCAGAGTGGATTTAATTTGACAGCTTCTCTCAACACAAAACTACTGGTCATGTTGTCTGTGAGTTTATTTGGGTACAAAACAAACAAGCTTCTGAGAACTGCCAGTGCATGTCACTGGTGTTTAGAGCTGGTCAATTCAGATTACAGTCTTAATTTAATCAACTATTAGCTAATGAAACTGTTCTTGCTACAAGTTTTGGAGACCAGCATTTCCCGTCAAAGCTCTGCGTATCTGTTGTGTGGGGTTGCACAGTCTGTTTTGTCTCATCCTCCATGCCATGAGCCTCTGACATCCTGTTTACATCCGTACAGCTTCAGCAGCAACATAAACTGTATTCAGAGGTGTTCTGTTAACAGAAGTAGATGTACCATAACTCACTGTCCTTTGCAGTAGTAACTCTGACTTTACTGTCCTTGTTCCTACAGGTGTTTGATATTGGCTGCTACCAGGAGTTATTAGCACCATGTTTTTGTCTACCTGCGCATAAAAATATCAACCAAATTACTGAAATAATTCTTGGGGAGACAAAAGCGTATGTGTTCTTTGAAAGGAGCTATGGGGACATGCATTCGTTTGTTCGCACCTGCAAGAAGCTTAAAGAAGAGGAGGCAGCCAAGCTCTTCTATCAAATAGCTTCCGCCGTTGCACACTGCCATGATGGTGGACTGGTACTGCGAGATCTCAAGCTGCGAAAGTTTATTTTCAAGGATGAAGAAAGGTAAGAGTCTCACATGACAGGCAGGAATGTCTGAGGTCAGGTTCAGAGTTACAAGACGCTGTGCTCTTCGTTGTCATCATACAGTTCATTTGTGGTACACGAGGTGTTTCACTTTCCTTACTTTCCTCTGCAATGTGATCAAGGGATGGATGTGCCATTTTACCTCCTGGCTTAGGCTTCGGAGTGAAGTAAGTACAGAGCATTTTTTGCATCCGTGCCTGGTCTCTCCATCTCCTCCCAGAGGAGCACCCTCATTCCTGAGGAGGGGATGTCTCTTGCAGGAAGGCTCTGCATAGATGTCTGGTGTAGGAGCTCTGCTAACATAAATACAGCTGGTATTTGAAGAGGGAAAGAGTAAAAGATCTGCTGTACCAAAGAGGGCTGGAGACTGTAATGGCTCATTCCAGTGAGGAGGCACGGAAAGGAAGAGCAGTCAGGTGGTTAACACTGACGTAGGGTCGAGGGAAGAGCCAGCAGTGCTTTGAAGGACCACTTTGAGGACAGCTTCTGCTTCCCTGGAAGGGTCTGGAGGCTGCTGCTAGGTGTTGTGTGGTCAGGAATCATACTAAGACTAAAACTGCCTAGCTGCTATGTGGGTGCTTGCTTTTAGTGTCAGCTGTTGTGGTACTCGGGGAACTACCCTTTTTTTTGTGTGGTGGTTTTATTTGTATCTCCTCCCTGCACACTGTCTTCTCTCAGTAATTGTCTGGTAAGTGGTTTGGGGCAGGAATTACAAGACAGGGAATGATGTAGAGCTGGGTGCTGTAGATGTGCTGTTCAGGAGCTATTGCTGGTGCCAAGCCATAGCTATACTGTTCACATCTCTTTCCTTGTGGTTACTAGTTTTCATTAATTATGTTGCATCATGTATTTGCTTGCAACTTCCACATAAACCACCAGAGTAATGAGTGCTGCCAGAGTAATGTCAGCCCTTCACAGAAGGATTAAATGGGAAGAAGGCTGTCAGAAGAAAAAACTAAATGGGGACAGAGCCTGCCTTTGTGCCTCTTCATGACTTGGTAGAGACTGGGGAGGTGTTTTTTTTCCCTTCTGGTTCAATCCTATGAGTTGTCTGAAAGCTTGTTCAAGCTTTGCAGAGTGAAGTGGATGTTTTGGAGAGCTTCATTAAAAATAACCAATGTGTATCCATTCAATTTGGGGCTGTTTGCAAAGTTATAAGCAAAACCAGAGTCACATAGGTTTTGTCAAGGCTCAGTAAGTCCATGGTCTGAGAATAACAGAAAACTGATAGGCAATTCAGTCATTACAGGGAAGTTCTTGACTTTACAATAAAAAACAACATGTATCCTGTTTAAATATTCTCTACTTAAATTTTATTAAAAGCTGAGCTTTCCAAAATGAACTTTTCCTTTTAATCTCTTTACAAGCAATAAAGTATAAGACCTCTTTCATTTCTTAATTCAGTTCAGGTAGTTCTCAGCTATTCTTTATTTGTTTACTGCAGTCCCAATATATTTGATTACCGTTTTCTCCTAGTAAAAAAAAGAAAAAAAAAAAAAAAGCCTGCAATGAAGCTAGCTTTACGTCCATTCAGAGTGAAATGCAAAGCAGATATACGTAAGCTGCACTTTCACAACTTTTACTCTGAGTTTAGTAATTAAACACCATTATAGCAACTTCGATGTAGATAACAAAGAAATTTGTGTAAAGAAGGTGGGGTTTTCTGTTGTAGCTGATGATGTCCTAACTTTAAAATGGATTTTTCCTGGGGATATGCAGAAACTTGTGTGGTTTTCTATGAACGACAGGACTATAAGTAACTTCTCACTGCTCTGAGCTCACATTGCCTTCGCTCACAGTGTGCTGGGAGTGGACGCAGGCCTGTGCTGAATACTTTTGAACTCCTACCCTGCTGCTTACTAGGAACTGAACACAACACACGGCATGAGGCCAAGTCCTGCAGCCACCCAAGAAGAGTGGTGCGTACTGTAATAGCAGCATTTGCGTTCATGAATGTTTTTCACATAACTAGGCTGCGAAATCACACAGTTGCTCACTTTTGAATGGTGTCCTCTAATTGTACAGTAATTCACTTTAAAGGTCAAATATGACTTGCTGGTTATTTTTAAGATAATGTGGTTTTCTTCTGGATGTGTTGTTGATTGGTGTGTAGAGAGGTACTGAAATCCTTTCTCCACTATGTAAACAGAAGTGCAGTGAGATGAAATAGTGGGAGATGGAAACAGAACCAAACAGCGACTGGCTTTTTCACATGCTATGATCATCAGACTGTCATCACTCATCACTTTCAGTCAGCTGCTATATTTAGGCTGAAAAATCTTCTCGGTCCTTCCGGGTTCACGGAGGTGTTGGTGCATTGCTCACATCCATCTGAGCTCGCGTTTCAGTGAGTCTGCTGGCGATGCCCACGTGCTGAGCAGCCTTGTATTCGGAAGCTGCCATCTGTGACATGGGTGCTGCAAAATCTGCTCCTCTTTGATACCCATTGTGATCCTGGGAGGAAGAAAGGAGAAAATGATGTTATAAGAAGTATCTGTGAACTCCACTGCTGTGTGTCACCTGTTCCTCTGTGGAGCTCTTTTTCAGTAGTTCTCTTCCTAAGTATTTCCTCAGGCCTTTAATACCTACTGGTTCAAAACTTTCCCTTATTAAAAACTCTCACAACTTTTACATTAGGAGAAAAGAAGAGAAATCCAGCATGTAGGCAACATATGAATGGAATCTCCTTTTTTTTTTTTTTTTTTTCTTAGTAAGATTTGTCAGCTGAGGGTTGCCTGTCTAACTGCAGGAGTTAGTAAGAATGTGAAGGATACATGGAGGCATTTCCATTTGTTCAAAAAAGAAAATCAATTAAAGCATTTCTTAGTACATCCTTCCATTGATCCTAATGCTGGCCTGGCAGTTGGATCAGAGCTCGTGGAGTTTTGCAGACAGGTGAATGCAGCACTGAAAGTCTTCCCACCTCATTCCCATTATCTAAACTACAGCTGGAATTTGCAAAGATTCAAGATCTTGATCTAGCAGCATCAGGAGTGCTATTTGCTTCTGCTGATGTCATGGCCAAGAATGCATGTTATTTGGATGTTGCAAATTGCAGTGCCCTTGTGATGTTGGTAATGAACCAGGAAGTAACAAGGCAGAAAAAAAGTAATGTTGGAGGCTGGTGGTACTGAGTGTTTTGTAGGGGTCCTAATCTTACTAGCAATGTTTTCTTAATATACTAAATCAAAGCTAGACTGTGATGGTGTGTTACATCTTAATATTATGTGTATGTAAGTACATCAGTGCTTAAAATGAAATGCAAAATTCCACAGTGTGGAAACAAAACACTTCATCTGCGTTTCAGGGCACTTTATCTTAGAACTTCCTTTAATCCTGAACTGCAGAAATTCTGAAGATTGCATTCCATGAAAATGATGTGTGCTGTTGGCAAGCATCTTAGGTCTTTTATGTTTTGTTTTTGTTTGTTTCATATAAAGGAACATTGGGAGGTGGTGTTTTGGGGCGAATTGTCTATGCTTTTTTTTTTTGTTTGTAAACTGTAGGTGAAATTTGGGTACTGATCTGTTGGAGAGCAGTGTACGGGAAAGGGACCTAGGGGTCCTGGTGGGCAGCAGGATGACCATGAGCCAGCACTGTGCCCTTGTGGCCAAGAAGGCCAATGGCATCCTGGGGTGTATTAGAAGGGCTGTGGTTAGTAGGTCGAGAGAGGTTCTCCTCCCCCTCTACTCTGCCCTGGTGAGACCGCATCTGGAGTATTGTGTCCAGTTCTGGGCCCCTCAGTTCAAGGACAGGGAACTGCTGGAGAGAGTCCAGCACAGAGCCACCAAGATGATGAAGGGAGTGGAGCATCTCCCTTATGGGGAAAGGCTGAGGGAGCTGTGTCTCTTCAGCTTGGAGAAGAGGAGACTGAGGGGTGACCTCATTAATGTTTATAAATATGTAAAGGGTGGGTGTCAGGAGGATGGAGCCAGGCTCTTCACTGTGACATCCAGTGACAGGACAAGGGGCAATGGGTGCAAGCTGGAACATAGGAGGTTCCGCTTAAATATGAGGAGAAATTTCTTCACGGTGAGGGTGACAGAGCACTGGAACAGGCTGCCCAGAGAGGTTGTGGAGTCTCCTTCTCTGGAGACATTCAAAACCCACCTGGATGCGTTCCCGTGCGATCTGCTCTAGGTGTTCCTGCTTCGGCAGGGGGATTGGACTAGACGATCTTTCGAGGTCCCTTCCAATCTCTAACATTCTGTGATTCTGTGAAATAGGCAAAGTATTGAAATTTCAGAGTTAAGCTTCTTAAACCTGCAGCTGATCTTGATGAAGCAGAACATCTAAGACATTACCGCATGGCTGGAAATCTTTTGTAAGACTGAGTTAGCAAGCAGCAGCACATACATTAAATGAGGGCAGTGACTTTCAGAGTACACAGAAAACAGTTAACTTGCCATGCTGGGTCTCACCATACTTCTTAAAGTACCTCTTAGATTCTTGACCATTTAAAAATTGTGTCCTTACACTTCTAAATAAAATTTGAATCTGATACATTGGAGATGAGCAAAGATAAAACATGCTTTTGCATGTGTTCTGTTTCCATACATGGGATTGCTTTTTCTCGTTCTGGATATTAAGACAGGTCAGTGTTGCTGCTGATCTGTGTGGTGCTCTTGCTTTTGATTATTTTTGCTCTGTTCCCATTACGGTATTTACAGTTTTACAGTCTGCCTTCATTGTAGGCCCTTGGGCAGAACAGCACTGCCCTTCTGGTGTCCCATAATGATGTTGCAGAACATAGGCAGGGCTTTTTAGGTTGTGCTAAAAATAGCAACACCCACAGTATAGCTAATAAAGCAGTTCATCAGTGTGATGTACGGCAGATGCTTTCAGAGAGAGCCACCTCAGAGATCTCAGAATTAAATCAAGCATTTCTCTGCAGGTTGTTCCAATGGCTTTCTTGATACAAGAACATTTCTGCTGTCAGGGAATTATTAATTTCTTTAGTGCTTTTTTAAGCCTTTAATTATATTAAAATAGTAGCTGTCGTAACATTTGAAGCTTAAAGACCTTGAACATTCATCGTAGTTGTTGAGGGGAAAATGAAAATAATTTTGGTATTTAGATAGTGTAATTTTCCCATATCCTTTGAGTAAATAGTGGTAGGCAGGTAGGATTCAATAAAAATAAATATTATTTGACACCTCCTGCTCTGTACCAGGGGAATACAGCCAGTACGTTCCACTAATTTAGAAATTCTGTGTTAGTATAGTATATTTATTTGATGCTCTTAGAATTGTTTTGTTTCCCCTCTAGAGTTTCTCAGCTTTAAGTGAATGATGCTTTAAAGTGACCTAGTTATGTTATTTGCAATCCTAGTGATACAAACCTGATCCCACAAAAACATAGCACAGAACGCAGGTACCCACCTTTGTCCAAGTAGATATTTCATATTCTTATAGTTAGTAAGTTTCTTCCCCTGCATTAGTCAAATTGTAATGTAGTCTGCCCATTTTTCCCATAGTATTAGAACCTGGTATTTTACTTATGATTCAATAGAGAAGAGGTAAGCTAATGCTTTCCTAATGTCCTGGTTTTGAAATGCCAAAAGAATTACAAATAAAGCCAGTCTGCATCTGTTTTGTCATTTAAGCTCTTCACCTTACCTTGAATGGATGTCACAAGACCAAATAGCATCACTTCTTCAATAGTGGAGAATCCTAGGTCAATCTTCAACCCCCAAATTATTATTATTTTGCCTCCTCTTGTGTATGGGAAAGAAGGCAATTTTCTTTACAGGCAGCAAATTTGCTGTCAGACTTCAGATCGAGGATGGAGCAGTTACGCAACTGTCACCTGCAGAAAGGTTTGCGCGTCCAGTTGCAGTTGTGGGGTTTGGTTGCAAAGCTCCTGATTTCTCCCAGTATTCCAGGGATCACTGCACTGTGGGCTTGGTGCCTGTGTGATGCCTTTCCTGGTGGGGTGTGGGAGGCCACCTACAGATGTTAGATATCACGCCAGCTCTGTGAAGTGCTTAAATCTCCTCCTGAGGGCGTATGGAGTCACAGAGGTTAAGTGTTGTGCTGAAGGTCATAAATTAAAACAAAAGCCAGGGAAAAGTTGGCTGCTGGCTGGATGAGGTCTGAGCTCCAAATGGGTTTCAAGTTCATTCAAGGTCCTTTACCAAGACCATGAATGGTTAGAGTGTGTGGCATAGCATCTGTGGAGTTCGCAGCAGGTTTTTCCCTCAGACTGTGCTATCTTTTGGTATTTGGCTCATAGCTGGACACGTTACACGTTATCTCCCTTCTGTGCACTCCCACACTGTTGCTCTGTGGTGGGCCTGGTGCAGGAGAGAAGCCTGCCTTTTCTCTGGGCTCTCCTGCCCAGCCTCCGCTGCCACAGTCACTGGCAAACCTTCCTCGCTGTGTGCTGAGGTGGTTTGTATCCACAAGTGCCTGAATCACTTCTTACAACAGCTGAGCACTACGTTTGGATTTGAACCCATCATGGTCTTATGGCCACCAGCCTTCTGGCAGGCTCTTTTTGCAGGGGTTATCACATTTCTCGCCCTCTGTGGGTTGCATGCTGGCTTTCTGGGCTTCTTTGTGACTTTCCAAAAGTCTCCCTTGGCTGAACGCTTCATTATGTGTTGTCTGTATCACCAGATGTGGTCGGCATGGCTGAGTGCCTGTCGTACAACGCCTGTCATGGGATTGCTGTCTCTGAGGACAGGTGCTCTGCAGTCCCTTGAAAACAGATGGCTCTTGAGACATATTGCATTGAGAGTTCAACAGCTAGCCATTTTGAAGCCTTAAAATCTTCCATCCATAGACTCAGTGCAAAATATTTTGTGTTGATTTTTGAGTTTAGGCTGTGGAAGTCTGCAGAACTGAGCTGGAGGATGCTTGGCTATTGGCGGTTGACGTGGACTGCCATGGTGAAATTTTGTTCCTATATTTTCTTCTAATTGCCTTTAACATCACACTGTGAAATTACTTCAGGCTTGGGAGAGAGAGGAAAGGAGGAGACTGTGAAAATGAGCCAACCTGGGGTGTATTTAGTTTAAAAGACATGCTTTTAGGTAGATCTATATTGCTTGGAGACAGGTTACAGACATCTAAGCAAAAGGTTTGCAAGTTGAGCTGTGAAATAATGGGCCTGCTTTATCTTAGAGGTGCTGAGCTCCTACTGCAGGCTCAGAAAGTGGGCTTTATTCACAACATGCAGTTACTTTAACAAAATAAAATTTGTGACTTCTTTCCCTGTGAACCGTCACCATGCACGGTTTGAGCAGACCTATAAAAAATGATGAATGTGGCATACAAGTGACAGCAGATCCTTTTAAAACTCTGACCTATCTTGTAATCTAAAAAGATAAAAGTGAGATAAAGTAGCTGCTGTGGGCCAGATGCTTATCATATAATGGCCTCCTTGCAGGGTTGTAACCAAGCCCCTGCATGGAGGGATCTGCATTGGATTTCAGAGCCCTTACACAGGCACTCACACATCGCTACCTTCCTGTCTACTTTTCTGAGAGTGTGTTGTCACCTTAGGCAGTGAGGGCTTGGAAGAAGCTCAGTGCATGGCATGCATGCCAGGCTGTTTCCAGTAATCCCGTCCAAATGCTGTAAGGCAGGAGTCTTGGGGGCCGCAGCCCTACCTGGAAGAGTGAGAGGAGTGGTCTGGTACATTTGTTAAGTGGAAACCAGCTACAACCAAGTTAAAAGCTCTGTCTGGCATGTCAGTAAAAGGATGTGGGGCAGGGTATCCTACGGGATCCTATGATCCTGTAGGAGGAAGGGTGGGGGGGATATGTAATTTTTAGAGGCTTCCTCATTCTGCGGAAGTACCGGTGAGGGAATCTTCCCTCAGGAAGAAGATTCATCCTGTAAAGCCTTTACTGCCTGCTAGTCCCAGTTGCCTTTTGAAACATATCCTTGAGCCTATTTCATTATGCAAGAGACAGTTTGTCTGACAGCCTCTGTGCAGGTTTTTTTTTGCTGAAGTTGTGTAGGATGCTGTGTGGTGAACTCTTAGGCTACGTGCTGCTAGGTGCAGGAAGGGATCTTAACAGTGAAAGGAACAGGATTTAAATTGATGGCACAACATTTCCCCTCTGATCCTCTGTGCCTCTCTGCCCTAGGAGGAGATCTGGTAGTTCTGAGTTCAGGACAAGTGTTTGCACCGAGCTGCAAATCATCTGTGTGGGATTTCATTAGCCACCATTCCCATCTCACTGTCTCTATGAAGGCAGCCTGCTTCTGCATTATTTAGGAGAGATTCCCTTAGTTAAAATAATCAATTAGTAAAAGAGAATTGTTTCCACTGCCGAGCTTTTTTTTCTTTTTTTTTTTTTTTCCTGCCTGATGGAATAATTGCATTCATGCTTGTCCTGTCTTTGTGATGGGGTGCTAGCAGCTGACCTTGATTAAATGACCTGTAAATTATTGGCCACACAGGAGCAATCTCTGATCTCTGGGGCAGTTATGGGTTCCTGCTGATGGCTTAAGTGCCTTCACCTAGGGAAGGGCTTTCCTGGCCTCCATCAGGGTAATGTTGAAATATGAGAGAGCATTGCTGGGGTGTCTTTGTTGTTGTTGTTGTTTGTTTATTTATTTATTTATTTATTTTTATGGGCAGGCTAACTTAGGAGGGAATGCTGTGAGGTACCTTTTCTCTATAGAAGTTGCTATTTTATCTTTACCTGCAGTCGTATCAGTGAAATGACAATTTGGATGGCAGTTTCAATTCAGCTGACAGTTGTTCTGTGATCTCGGAAGGCATGAGGCTGCTATATAGGATCTATAAATCTGGATCGTCTCATTTTGACCCCACCTGCCTAGCAAGTGAGCAGTGAGCCTGCAGTCTCTGAAGCAGAATGCCTCATTCCAGGGTAGATGGTTTGGCCACCATCTCAGGGATGATGCTGGGCAAAAACTGGGGGTTCAGTCTGCAGTTAGTGTTCGCAAAATGGTAACAGTGGCTTAGCTGTGGCTCAGTGGCTGTTTCCCATCAGGTGGCTTTGGGGACAGACTGGAAGCAGCTGCTTTCATTGATTCAGGCATGGACTCCCCGGCTGCAGTGAATAAACACTAGTAAAGGTATTTTCCTCAAACACACTCAGACTTTCAGTCAGTATTTCTGCTTCAGATGTTCCATTTTTTTTATGATTTTTTTTTTTTCCCCCTGCCTCATGAGCTTAGAGCCCTCTGAATAATTCCACTGATTCTGGTATGGAAATTGTGTTTGCTTTTGGAGAATAAGAGTGGAGCAAGCATGAATGCTGGGTTCTTACAGCCCTGGCTTCAGTGTCAAAAGGCAGGAGAGTAAGTTGCCAGTAACCCCTGAGCTCTCTCTGCAGGGAGGAATAATGTGAATCACCCTGGAAAAAAGTGTAGGATGTGCAACAAAGCCGTCTGCCAGGAAGGGGTGCTAACTCAGGAGGCTGCATTGAAGAATCTTCTGGAAGACGTTTAATTGATTAGGTTTTGTTACACTACCGAAGAGCAAAGTCTGAATGCAGTCGAGTAATGAATGGCATATTGATAAGAAATTCAGAGTGGTATTGTTTTTCATGGGTTTCCCTGACGGTTTCTATGGGGACAAAGACGCATTTCCCGTCTGAGTGCTGCTGCTGCCCTCTGATTGCACTTCTGTGGTTTCATTCACCAGTAATGGGAAAGCATTCATAGGCAGAATAGCTTCCCCTTTTTAAATAGCCATGATTCAGGGTTGTATTTTTTTTAATGCATTATACTAATGCAGTGTTTTATCAATGATCTGATAGATACATAATGCTCTTTTTCCAAGTGCTTATTCAGGGTCTGCATTAAAACTTGAAATTATGTACTGTAATTACGTAAGCCTTGACAAAAGTCTTTGTTGCTCTGCAGTATGTGTACAAAGTGATTCTCATCCGGCTTTGGCAGTAGCTTACGTTTCAACTTCAGGGATTAATTTGTTGCAGACGTTTAAATGGTCAAATTCAAATGCTGATGCTTCAGAAAACTTTTCCTGTTGTGGGGGTCCTTCAGTTGGCTGATATGAGTTAATTATTTAAGGAATGAGACATTTATTTATTTATTTATTTATTTCAGAATTGTGACTTTTAAGAAAGAGAGTGATTTGTTTGTGCCTTCTCTGCTCCATGATGGGAAGCGTTTCACAGCCGATTCTGATTTCACATTTCAGCTCTTGGTTTCGAGTCTGTCCTCTGCCTACCAAGGGCTGAGTTGAACTGTGTTGTCTGTTTGCTCTGCAGTTGCATGCGCAACCTCTGCTGCAGAGGATCTGTGTTCTCAGCAGCTTCTTGCAGTTTTTGAGTGTTTTGTTTGTTGTTGTTGGCTTTTATTCTTTTTTTCCTTGATATTTTATTTCAGTGCTTCCTCTGAGAGAGGAAGTGGAGGGGAAGAAATCACTTCTCATCCAGGGTGTCTGTGTGCATTTCTCTGTATCTACGTCCCCCTCTTTCCTGTTGTTCCCTGTTCCACTCCTCTGGGGAAAAAAAAAAAAAAGTCATCTCAGGTTTGCCGAAAACAAGAGATCTTTTAGGCAATGCTTGATATCTGGAGGAAAAGGAGGACAGCAGAGCTGGAAGTCAGAGATAGCTGTTTCTCACAGAGATGCTGTGCACTGGGAAATAGCAGTGTCCAAGCTAGGCTGCTCCTTCTCAGTTGCCTGAAAAACCATGAAATTACTCTAAAAAGGGGAGTGGTGCTCACAGTTCACAGCAGCATGTTACCCAACTGTACTGTGACTGTGTGCTGTACACAAGGCTGAGGTATGTGGAGTCACCTGTCCTTCATGAAGCCAGGCTGGCTTGGGTCTGCTTTGTGTCATGGTGGGGAGCGTAACTGGGCATTCCGCAGCATAAACTGCTGGGCATTCAGCAGCACAAGCTTGTTTCTATGCATGGGCTGTACCGTGCTCCTCTGGTGTCTTGCTCTGCTCATGGGAAGCCTATGTGGTCACCTACTGAAGAGCAACTCAGCTGTTGAGGAAATGAGAACATCCCAGTTGCTTCTGGTGGTAAAGGGGAAGGTCATGCTGGAGTTGTGTGCCTGGCAGGTAGGTGCTCAGGAGATGCAGGATGGCAGTTTGCGCAAGAAACACGTATGTGCTGAGTGCCTCCAGTGCCTGTACCTGGCATGGAGCGTGGCTTGGTGAAGGTGCAATTTCCTTGCTTGTTAGTTTATACTCAAGACTGTTAGTGGTTGAGGGTCTGGGAGCTGGCTAGAAGGGAAGAGGAGAGATGAAGGTTGGATTTTTTTTTTTTTTTGAGACTTTTTGTTTCCATGAAGCCTGTCAACTCAGTGGGATGAAAAACCTGGTTAAGTGTTTGCTTCATTTGGCTGCAGATTACGGAGGAGCAGGCAGATAAGGGCCAGCTGTTGTTCCATTTGCTTGCTTAAACAAAACCCACCATAGCATGCACGGAGGGCTGCTGGCTGCACAATGCAGCACCTTGCGTGAAAATCAGGGCAGGGATATGGCCTTTGTGTGCTGCGTCTGGTTTATTAGCAAGAATGATTTCTTCTCTTGGAAAAAATGAGCTCTGAATGTTTTTGACACACCTTGCAGTCTGCTTTTTTGAGTTTTGTGCTGCATCTGTTATAGAACAGAAGAGGTTTAGGAATTCAAGTGATTTTCTTTAATATAAAAGCTGCTCTGAACTGTTTCTTTAAATCCTTTTTGGCAATGATCAGAAATGTAAAACAAGATAGGAGAGTAAACACTGCTTCCCTGCACTGTTGACACTCAGATGGCAAGAGTGTGTGTGTGGGTGAATTCTCTCCTGCAATATTGTTTATAAATAGCATACCCTGCCCCATTCCCTGTATGTGCTCTGCTTCTGGGAGCAGAAGTGAGTCAATGCTTTCCTGGCTGGCAGTTCAGTGACTTAATGCACATTTGAGTAGCTGGCCTCTACTTTATTGCTACACATACTTTTCTGTGGAAAAACTGAGGTGGGCAGTGCGAATGGAACCACAACTCATGTCTGCCTTCCCTTTCATTTCCTCCTCTCTGTTCTCTGCCCTCCTAGGGGTGTTTTTTCTCTCTGGGCATTTCTCCTTGCTGTTCTTCCTATGCTGCACAGGTGTGGGAACATCATAAGCATTGTTGTAAGGACCCTTCTCTAGGCACTCCCAAGTTTTGGGCCCTCTGAGCTGTGTATAGATGAAAATTGCAGTGGTCTTGATAACTGCAGTCAGTTTCTCCTTGCAGCCAGCTTCCTGTGTGAAGTATTGCTGCTGTAAAGTATTGTTTGAGTGCTAACAAGCCCTTGTCCATTGCCAGAAGTGCTGTTAGGCTGGCAATGGGTAATTAATTGGGAAGCAGGTGTGTTGTGCAAACCCCATCAGCATCCACGTTGGAGGAGAAAACAGTGGCCTATTTAATGAAGGAAGGAGCTGCCTGGACACACTGTGCTTCGAAGCCAGGTATCCTGCATTCTGTATTTATGACTTCCTGATTCAAGGCATGTTGCCAAAGGGGCTTTCACCTCTGCTAGTAAACGTCTCTAGCTGTTGAAAAGGTCCAAGTGTCATTATGAGAGTTTATGGCACAGCTGCCTCTGGAGTACTCCACAGAGTAAAATGCTCTACTGTTGGTTCAAGGAAGATGGCACTGAGCTGCCCTGGAACCAAGACTCAGCCAAAGCTGGCCCAGCAGCGGTCTTTTGCAACTCAGGCCTGAGCATGTTGCCTTCAGTAAACATTTAAGAAACAGAGCTCTCCTTGTCTATTTTAATTCCTGTGAAAAGATGTGCTTTAGTCAAAAGAAGTGATTTCTGCTTTCTGGGATGAAGTTCAGTCCCTGCCTGTGAATGTCTGTGGTACACAGGGGGATACAGTCATGACATAGGGCTAGGAGTGATCACACAAACCTATGAGGATGAGGAACGAGGACAGGAATATCCACAGTTGATCCCCTGGGTTGCCAAAAGTCTGCCCTGCTGCTAGGTCATTCTTCCATCTGGATGCAATGGACAAATACTATTGTGCTGTATTCATTCTACTCTTAAGCCAACTATTGCTGGTGAATAGTGTACAGGATAATTGGTAATCCTTTTGGATGCCTTTAAAAGGGACGAAACTTTAAATATAGTTACAAATGCTAGCAGTCCAAATTAAAAGGAAAAATATTATGTTAATCTCATGCTATGACAAGCAACTTCGGCATCATTTTTTCTGCTCCTGTGTAATACTTATAATGGAAGAAAATTCTTTTGCAGAGATAATTACTGCAGCACAATGACAACTCCACAGCACTTTGGAGGCAAAAGGAATTTGCAATTTGGATGAGGCAACCCTCTGCAAGCCTACTAGCCTCCGTTCATTCCAACGTGAGAAGCTGTTCAGGTTCGGCTGTGTAGATAAGCTTGTTGTTCATCTTGGCATTCAGCTCACCTGATCTCCTTTTGGCCAAAGTTCTATTTAGAAAGACTGAAATTGGCTGAACTCTCTCCTCCCAAGTACTAGGGTACAGAAAAATGTTGGTTGGTCAGAGGGATCATTTAGGGTGAGAGCAATTTTTCTTCCTGTTGAACCTTGTGGAATTACAGGTGCAAGTAACTGTTCACCAATGTGAAGGTTTTTTTC
>VXAV01003479.1:132014-150441 GCA_013399715.1 Alectura lathami
TGACTTTTCCCCATAAAAAAAAAAAAAAAAAAAAAAAAAGAGAAATAATTGTCACTGGCTATTCCATGTCTACTGTTGCAGTGAAACTGCTGCTAAATTCTGTACCAGACATCTTCAGATATCTGCAGCATTATATTAAATGCTGAGCCAAATTAATTTCTGGAGCAACACTATTAAAATTCTGGTCAATGAGCCAAGCAAAGCATGTAAGAAAGTGTTTAAACAGTAGGGGTGATCCTGGGAGTTCAATGGGACTATTTTCATGCTGTGAGCTAAATATGTGCTCACTTGGCTGTGATGGGGCCTTAGTGTATCTCAGTGCACAGCACTGATGGGCCTCATCCACAGCCAGATGAAGTTAGTAGAAGGCAGTCTGAGAGATTTTGAGCCAACATATGAATGACCTGGTAGGTCACAGTAACAGACTAAAGTAGATTATGAATAAAAGAGTTCCCCAAATGTGCAAGTTGCCCATCTGTCTGTAACTGTCTCTTTGTCACAGGATAGTGCTCATTGCCAGTAACCTTTCTAAGAAGATCTGAACAACTGACCCAAGAAACTGAGGTTGGTAGTCTCACTTTAGTTTTCTATGCAGTGCATGGGATGATTTCGTAGACTGCAGGAAGTTTCTAGATATTATATTTTTCTCCTCTGGGTAGGAAACGTGTGGGATAAATCTTTTCTCTCTCATTGACCTCCTGAAGATAGGCTACTAACTCGAAGGAGCACTTCTTTGACTAGAATTTGTAACAATACACCAAAAACTCCTTTGTCATAATACACCAAAACCTTTTCATAATACACCAAAAACTCCTTTGTCAAACATTATATTGGCTGCTTTGAATTAGAAATGCTAGTCAGAAAACAAACAAAACAATAACAACAACAATAACAAAAAGAGAAATTTGCTTAGGGCAGAGAAAATAAGTTGGACTGAATATGTTCTATGGCAAGTTTCCCAAAAAATTTCTGCATTAGATTTGCTAAACATTTTTTTTTTAATTTGATGTCAGGTCACAAATTCTCTTTCTCCTTTGTGTGCCATTGAGACACTCTATCCCAGAATAATGGTTTTATGTTGCAAGGGGACTATGTGAATACATGCATAAACTTGTATTCAGAGCTTCCTGGCAACATGCATTCAGAGCATTTCTGCTTCTTAGCTGGAACTTGGAGTGCTCAAGTTCCTGAGAATTCACCTAATCGGGTCAGACCTGGAGCCATCTACATCTCATTCACCTTGGAGATTTGCAGTGAACTTATAATCCTTTCCCTCTAACTTCAGAAAAAAATGACTCCAAGATGCTTTTGTTCTGAATCTCCTTCAAGCACAGGAAGTTGAGTCATGATTGTTTGGAAGGACAGGACTGCAGGTCATGTCCTTGTGTTCTCAGTGTATCCATATGATTCTGTTTTTTTTTCATGGTGTCAGAATGAGAGCAAAGAAGGGGTCAGTCCCTTTATGCCAGGACTTTCTTTTCCAAGTGAGATACATACATGTTGTAGCCTTTATATCTAATTTAAGCCATGAAATGTTCATCATCGTTTGGGTTTCCTGGAATATCTCGCTTTCCATATGTCTGCGCTTTCTCTTGGGACACAATTATGTACTTATATCCTCATGTAAGAGGTGGATTTGCTCTCATAATGGAAGAATGTTGGCTAGAGCCCTTTTTGAAGGAACAACAAACAAAACTGAAGAGGAGGTAATGTGAGGTGGTAAGGACAGCTGAAAATAACTTATTTTGCAGGATTAAACAACTCCCAAATCCTGGTTTTCAGAACACGTAGAAAGTCTGTTTTGAATTTTCAATTTAAGTACACTCCCTAGTTTACAAACCTGAAGACGTGGTTACAGGAAACAGGAGACAGGGAAGCTGGGATCTACAAAGCTTTTCAACACAAGTGCCTCATTTGGGACTGACAGGAATCCAGCCTGTGGGCTTTGAAAAAGGTAGACTGCAAAGGGTTCAAGCAGTCCCCGGAAGTGTTACTAAACACTCTAGGGTTTGTTTCAGCTAATGGAAGACCGCTGTAGAAAATGAGCATTCAGCTATGCATTTAGGAATTCCTTGGAGAACAGATTCATTTGCTGGTCAGGAGATTGCCTCTGTATAACGCAATAGCTCGTTATACAGTAGTTCTGAAAGGCCCATAAGGACACCGTCTGTCATTCCCACCAGCCAGACTTGTCAACTTTTTTCAGTTTTCCCTTTCCACAGTTTTCTCCCTCCTTGTGTTCCCCTTCCACTCAGCAAGCCTTTAATGGTCAAAATCTCTGTGCTGGTCTGTGATCCTTTGTGGTGACCCAGCTGTCTGATCTGTCTGATCTGTGATGTGCTGCAATCACCTCAGCCACCGTACAGTCATGGGGTGTGAAACTATGGCTCAGACCCTTCTCAGGGAAAGACACCTGCAGCCCTTCCTCACCAAATGACTCAACTGTGTCATTCTTCTGCAATATTACTCATCACACCAGATGCATCTTCCTCTTATCTGATCGGAGACAGCACCTCTTTGCTCACCAGGAAAGAGGTTCCCTGAGAGAGGTCCCTGTGGCAGGAGAATCTGGAGGGCCATACTGTGCTGTGAAAAGCCTGTGGTTTTGGAAAGAAGGTTCCCATGGAGATCCCCAGTTAAATTTTCCGTCAGGTTCTCCCAGAACTGAAATGAACCTCAGACTGTTTCTTACAGAATTCCCTTTCCTGAGATTTAAGCTTATTAAAATGTTGCCTGAGATACCAGTAACTGCCTCATTCTTTGCTGCAGGGGCTTTTGCCTTGCCCCTGTTTAGGCTTCCAAGCAGTATAATTTTCTTTCTTTTTAACTTGAGGCTCTCTATCCCTGAGCTATTCTCCTCACCCCCAGCCTCTTCTGCAGCAAATCCCAGAGCTTTCTACCTGAAGTCAGCTAATAGCTGAGTTTTATATTCTTATCAGGAAGAAGCAGAGTGATTAATTCTCCAGTGTCTTTTCTGTTCCTCTGAGTGCTGCTTCCTTACGGGGGATTGGTAATAGAGCAGGGCAGGAGCCAGCCCTGAACTCTTTTTTCCTTAAAATAGACTCATCACCTGCTCCACCTTCACGTCATGGAATAACAGTGATGGGAGTAAAATATGCAGTGCTCTCTCATCGTTGACTTGCAGTCTGGCTTTTGTCGTCTTGCAAAAAATTGGAGTCAGTCTGTCATGATTCAAAGGGAACATGGGCAAAGTCCCACAATTAAACAGGCAAAACCAATTGCACAAGTATGCCTTCCTTAGTAGAACTCCCTAAAAAGATTTTGAATTTACAGTATGTCAGAAAAGAAGTGCAAATCAAAAGCTTTAGAGGTGTATTCTGCTTAGTACAAAAAGGGAGATGTGAATGCTGTGATGGGGATTGTACACACCAGAGCTAGTTGCACTTGTAGAGGTTACTGCACCCTGTAATCCCCTAACAAACCCAAACACAATACCCCAATAAAAGGCAGCAAGAGACCAAGAAACTGCGAGGCTCTGATTTGCCTTGGAGAGCTGCTTATTTCTTTTCACTGACTCCAGAAGAAAGCTGAACAGTTACCTCCTTGCCTTAATCAAGTGTCTGAAATAAGTGAGAATGACCCAGGGCAGGAGGCTGCAGGGGAAGAGAGGCCATCAGGACATGGTCTTTTCCTGCAGCCTCTCACAGTCTTTGATTTGTGCTGGGGAATTCCATCCTACATCTCCCACGCTGCCTGTTAACATGATTTATGGCTTGGAAACAGCTGTCAGAGAAGAAAGGTTAGAGCCTCTCCTGGCCATTTAGTTCCCTTTTTTAGGAATGGAAAGCTTTTCCTCCTTTAAGTTTTGTTCTTTGGGTTTTCATGCTTGAATCTCTGAGCTCCAAACTGAAAAATCCATGTCATGCAGAGAAGCTGGTATAACGGAAGGACATTATATGCCTTTAAGTAAAGGAGACTGGCCTGCCTGCAAGAAACACTTCATTTTCACCAGCTGGCAACAAAATTTGAGAGGGTTGCCTTCTGATTCAGAACAGATGATATACAGGCCCTGGGAATGCACATGATTTGGTTTGAGCTCACTATATGCATATTGGGCTTTTTGAAATGTGTTTGTTGATATTTTTATTTGGCTTCACAGAGAAAACGTGTTGAGCCATCCTGGCATTTTCTGTGGCAACACTTCTGTCAGTGCTTTGAGAACTGAAGAATCACCACGCTTGAGAGCTCATTGCAATGTAAAGGCAGAAACTTGGGCCTCATCTACAACTGAACCAAATGTAGTGAGTAAAGACATTGTTAGTTCAGCAACAGCTTAGCAATGGCCAACAATGCTACCATATAAAAATTGCCCTGTTCCCAGTGTGGACTGCGGCAGGCTTAAGCAATGACAAAAGGTGCCAGAGGTCTTGTGCTCCTTTAGATTTTTTCTCCTCAAAACAGCACAAATATTTATTGTTTCCATTAAAGTCAAAGCAGCTCCTTTCACTTTTGATCTTTTAGACCTTGCTGCTGTAAATGTTTATGTAAATTCTCATCTTTAATTTCATTGCTATGTATACTGGGGAAACTCTTTGAGTGTTTTCCTCTAAGTCTGGAATTTCAGCCAAACACCTCTGTGCATTTCTTCAGAGGCTGAGTAGTTCCAAAGAGATCAGTACATTTATCTGTTAGATAAAGTTGCATCCTTTTCATAGCTGGAGTAACACCACCAGTATCTAGATTGTGATATGTAAATATTTTTCCTGTAGAATCCTGTCTTTCAAGCTTCAGGTCTGTATAAAAAGTCCAGTTATGAAGAATTAAATAGGGCATGAATGCTGTTCTTTGTACATTGGGTAAACAGTCAAAGAGAAGATCCTGGAAGCTATCGGGCTAAACATTGTTGAATATTCCACACGTGTGTATTTTTCGCAGATTCACTTTGCATAAGAATGTAATCATTATAATTTAAAAATTAAATTTAAAAATTGTTTTTTGAGTTTTTTACAAGAAACTTACCATTGAAATTCCTTTATCGCTGAGTTTAACATAGCATCTGGGCATGGGGACAGGGAAGAAGGAGCAGTTAACTAATTTCCAGGGAACAAGTTTGTAGCAACCACAGTATATATATTTATACTTTTTATGTACTATAGCAAGTGATGAAAAAGCTTGATATATAGCCTAAATTGATGTTGACCTAAATAGTTATATACTCAGCTGCTTGCTTACCCAATCTGACTAGAGACTTAATCTAGTCAGGGCTGCTTTTGTAAAAAAAAAAAAAAAAAAAAAANCTCTTTCTCTAGGATATTTCTACACTTTTATGCAGAGTCTTACATGTCTCAAGGTTTAAAACTGCTGCAGTGTTTTTGGAACATAATGACTACTAAAACTCTAAAGAAGTTGGATCAGTAAAGGAAAAAACGTGTTACAAAGGAATGTGAGTTATGAAAATCAATAGATGTAACTGAAAACATAAGCAAGAAGGATAGTGTATTTCCTCACCAACTCTTTTCATTGAAGGAAATTCAGGGTGCTAAAAAATTGAGCTTTTATTTTTAATTCTAACTATGTCTTAATGTGTTTTTCATTACTTTTATAATGAATGAAAATGGTACTATTACTTTTAATTCCCTTAGATAAATGAACTGACAATGGAAAGGTTGACTTTTTTTAACTGATAATGATAAGAAAATTGACAATAAAATTTAACAAGCTGACTACACTTAGCAGCAAAAGTAAAATCCAGCTTGGAGAGGTGATGGCACACTCTTCACTGACTTCTGCATGCCCAAGATTTCATATTTGGATTTTGTTTGAACCTCAGCTTGTGGTGGTAAAAAATAAAAAAATAAAAAATTGTACTCTGAAGGATTAGACCCTGTGTTTCCCTTATTATTCAAAGGCACAACATTTATTTCTTGCATGCATGCCAGGCTGAGCAGTAGTCCGGCAAGACATTTAAAGCCATACGTAGCACTGGTTTTACTGTAGCATGTGCATTTTTCTCAAATTGGTAGCTTTCTCCACTTCTTGGATTCAGGCAATTATGCAAAAATGCTAGGTTTTTTTTTGTTTTTCTTTTTTTTTTTTTTTAACCAAAGATGAATAGGCCTATTTTAGTCAAGAAAATTCAAGGAAAAGCTTGATCGTTTTAAAAGCTGGTGGATAAAGAAGGTAACAATTGTGTTACTTAGCAAGTAGCATGTGTGTATATTTACATACATGTGTGTATGTATGTATTTACATCTTTTAAGCTGGACTCATCACCTCAGGGGAAGGAGGGCAGAGGAAAATAGGAGCTGACTCATTATCTGAGCCCTGTGTTAATGGCCTGAAGGAAGCACATTGTAATCCTAGTGGGAATGCCTACCCTGTTATGTCTCCTTCATGTCTCCCCAGCCTGTATGTTGCCTTCCACTCTGGCTTAGTGCTGGGGTGAGGTAACTAATCCTTCAGGCACAGATTGGAAAATCTTTTGGTTAGAGATTAAACTCAGCCCTAACATGCAGTGTGGGTGCAGCTAGGGTCATGAACTGTTCAAACTCGAGCTCGCTGTCAGCCCTTGTTAAGAAAGGAGGAATAGAAAAAAGCTATTAAATCCTGAATGTGTACTGTTTGGGGCAGGGATGACAAGACTGGCTATATTGGCTTTTTACCCAGGAGTTCCTGTGAGCAAGCTCATTCACCCCTGAGCAGGTAACAGGACCAGAATGAGCTAGGAAATCTGCTCCTTTAGAATACACTATAATCAGGCTAGTTTAGCCAACCAAAAGATTCAGACAGGACTATGAAAATTAAAAGCAATGTTGCCTAGCTGAAAACACAAGTTAATCTAATCTTTTTGGATACGACAGATAAATCCCAGCAATTTAGATATCATATTGAATATATAATTACTTGGCATCAGGCTATAGCACAATTAGATTAGGACTTTACTTCCTGCTTTTTCCAGAATATTTGTTAATGAAGCTAAGGTCAATTTCTTTGTGACTGCCTCCCTTTATAAGGAACCCATACAATACAACTGGCTTTGTGATTAAATGGTTAGATGGGAAATGGATGAGGATAGCTGGACTTATGGACATTCCCTTAATTCCTGTATCTTGGTTTATTTTATTAACAGAAGTGTACTTGGAGCATCCTGATTTCCAGTCTGGCATTTCACAGCTGCAGTAAACACTCATTCAGTGTGTCTAACAGCCTTGTTTAGCACCTATTCTGAGTATACCCACCTCCCTTGTAAAGCACCAACTTTGTTCAGCTGGGAACACTTCTGGTCTGAGCAGAGGCTGGGCAGGAGGAGGAAGGCAAGGCAGAACCCTTCTTCCCCGTGCGTCTGCATGCCTGCTGCTGGCTGCTCCAGAAGGGACACTTGCTTACTGGCAGAAGCTAGAGCAGACTCAAGAGCACAGAGGACATTGAGATGTACCAAAGAGCCAGTACCCTCCTCCTCTCTCTGTGATCATATATTAGAAGTTGGGGAACTCAGCACCACTGATAATAAACTCTTGGTAGAGCTGCCTTTAGGCTGAGCTTTAAAAATTTGACAGTTTTATCTATTGCTGCTGCCTTGTCACCATCTGCAGCGTTTGCACTCGGTTGTCAGCTGGGACTTGTGCACATGCCCGCTGAAATCCTCTAGCCTTCCTGTTGCAGTCTGCATGTCAAAGGCTGACAGTTTGCGTGTTTAGGTAGATGGAATAACATTGCAGCTTACAGAGCTCTTGTTCAGCATCCCTGTGCATGGCTCCGCATTGCTTGAAATTTAACTGTAGTAAAATCCTGATGTTGACAAAGGCCTGTTTGTTCAGTTCTTCAGCTATAAGCTAGTTTCTTGCTGTAATGACAATCTGTTCAAAACTGAAATAGGACCCTATGACACCTCTTTTGTGGTCAGTACAACCCAGAGAAACTCTCTGTTCCTGTTTGCTGGACAACCATTGGTAAGTCAAGCTGACCCCTTTTGGACCAAAGCTTTTCTGTTTATGAGAGAGGCAACAAAACCAGCCCCTCTTTTCAGCTTTAAGTGGGTAAAATGTTTTACAGAAGATCTTGATGTTTACTGTTATGAACTACCACTTAGGGAAACACACTCAGCAGCAGGGCATGCTGGTCATCCCCTAAAAGCAAGAAGGTGTAGTGAAGAGATGTAGAGAGCTGAGGGTCTGAGGATGTGGGATGCAAACTCATGGCAAAGGGGAGGAAAGAAGAGTTAGCTGCATTCTCTGCTAAAATAAATGAGAAGACTTTTACTGACTGAGGTCTTCTCGTGCAACGGGAGCTCCCACCTCCCTCTCTTTCCCCTCCTGTCCTCTCTCTCTACTCTGGTTTGCCTGGGAAGGCTGCAGTAGCTTAAGGATAAAAAGGAAAAACACAAGCTACATTGTATCTGGCCTGGTAGAAGCAAGGATTTTGACATTTGAGAGGTGCCAGCAGGTGGCTGGGCTCATCACTGGTGAAGGTGGGGATGGGGTGAGTACCCTCTCCGCTCTTGACCTAGGTGTATCCACCTGGAACTGGCTGTCATTAGCCATGGAGACTGCAAGGTTCAGAGATGGCCCCAGGGCACTTCATCTCCTATTGCGCACATCTCCTCCTGCACTGGAGGATGTGATTTGTCTTCCTCATGGTGAGAAATGGTACCTTAAAATTCTACTGTAATCCAAATATTTCTTAGGAACAGCAATGTTGACTCAAATCTCACTTAAGGAGGCCCAAAAATTCATAATTCAAGCATATTTGGATCCAGAATGTGAGCGAATGTGAGCTTGAACTTTTCTTTATTTATTACTCTATAGAAACACTCACATTAGCATTTTACTAACAGAAGGAGGTAGAACTAAGTGTTTAAACAGACTTTTAGCACTGTATGGTCCCTGACTTTCTCTTGCAGCAATTCAGAGCTTGCTCCCTATCTTCAACGCTTGCTTACTGACGACTCATGCTGGTTAATTTAGTGGGCAGTTAGCTGATGTCAGGACATAAAGCTGCTGCCTACAAGTTCTTTATGAATATTTCCACTTCTAATAGTCTTTACCAAATGCACTGAGTGCAAAGTTTATAAGGCAGTGGCTGCAAACATGATGATCTTACACAGCTATTACTTCGACATCCATATGTTTTGCCATAGATGTTTACCAACAGCTCGAGCAGAGAACCCAAAGAGTAGCAATTAAAATAATCCATCCTTGTAATTTAAAGCTTCCTGCGTAAGGAAGTGGAGGAGCATTATTGTCTCCGGATTTAAGCCTGCTGAAGGCTTTCAGATTGTGAATTCAGGAACCTGAGGGAGGGCAGAAAATTTGAGTAAGCATATCACCACTTCCTCTGGAGGAGCTGGTTGCTGTTCCAGTGGTATTGTAACCACAAAATGTCACAGTGATCTCTCTGGTCCAACTCAGCACTGCTCCGCAAACTCATCTTTTTACAGTCAATGACTCGGCTTTGTAAGTAGCTGGTGTACCTTTTTTGAGTCTAGAAGGAAACTCAGCTATATATTTAGGGTATTTTATAAATAACTCCCAGGCCTCTACACAGCTGACACAAAAAGATATTTTAATTTCCCATTTTGGTAATGATTTACAGCTGTTGTTCCATTGGCATTAACTAAAATTATATTTATACTTCAATGTTTCATGTGTACATATTTATATATAAACAGTGAAAAATTACTTCTGAAAGTCACTTGCAAAACAACTGTACTTTATGCAAAAAACATGTCTTGCAGACATACTAAACAGTCCTTGCTGCTATCACAATTAAACAGGGCAATTCTCATTGTTTCCTCTCTCTCCATTTATATATATCTCAGTAATGAGGATACAGCTGTAATTCAGGGTGACAAGTTTTGGACAGGAGAACTATTTTTCAATTGGTGATTTAGGGCCTATGAAGGTATTTCCAGAATATTTATATATTTATTCTGGAAAATGCTTTACTATATTTTGTCTTGGGGGGGGGAAAAACAAAAACAAACAAACAAAAACAAACAAAAACAACAACAACAACAAGGAAGGTTGCATAAGGTTAGATTTAATTTTTTTTTTTTAAATTCAGATTTTCCAATTTTCCAGTTTTGGCAATGTTCTTGTCCAATTCTTTTCTATTGTTGTCATTGTTCTTCTTCATCAGGATCAAATGATCCTGTTTTTTTTTTTGTTTTTGTTTTTGTCTCAATATTTGAATTGGAATATGAACAGTGGATGAAAAGGCAAGAAATCAAGTGAAATTCTTTACTACTGGAACGAGGGCTGTGATTTCAGATCCACCAAGTAAGGACCTGTGCCTCAGTTTCTCACCCTTTAAATCTGAGGCTGTAACTGCTTTTCAGTGAGATGTTTTAAGATCTACATCTGAAAACCACCAAGCATGATTAATATCCAAGCATGTGATGTCTGACATGCAAAAAAACTCATGTTGTTTAATCTCTAGTGACTTTTGGATGTTCTTTGACATAAAGAAAGCAGCTGGGTCTCATCAAAACAATCCCAAAAAGACTAATCACTAATGATTTACTTGCTATTCACAAGAGGTGTTTTATGCAAGTAATTACATTGGGACCAGGAATTTGAACAGTGATGTGATCAAGATTCATCTGCATGATTGCAAACACTTTAAAATTATTTTTCAAATATTATTTTTTAATGAAAATTAAATTAAATTAAAAATTCTTAAAGTCTGCTACTTAAGATCTTGACATTTTAAAAATATCTAGTGGGAGTTAAAGGAAGTCTAGGAGTGTGGAATGCTTAATATTAAAAAGAGGAAAAACTGGCCTGTCCTTTCATTGCTAGTTCTTGCCCTCCTACTTAGCAGGGCTAGAGGAGGTCATGGAGCATCCTGAAATGATCAGTCATTTTCTGCATTAAGGGCACTCCTGTTCCTCCTTTCCCATCACCCACTACTGGCTCCCACAAGTGCTAATAGTAATAACACCGAGCAGCCAGTGAGAGTAATAACATTAGGGAAGGAACACAAATCAGTTCAGTGGGTGTAGCCTGTTTAGTTCTCTTTTGATTAAGAATTTCTCCTTGGCTATGTTGCCCCTCCTTTCTTGCCAAGGACCAGTTCTCTCTGCTGACCCCTGTGAAACTTTCAGCTCTGACTTTTTTTGCATGCACATTTTCTATCTTATCCTCACTTATTTGTGTGGGTCAAGCAGAAAGGAAGATACTACCCCAAGCTGTGCTATATTCTCAGGTTACTAGTACCTTTGATATAATTTGTAATTCATCCAGAAACTGGTGTGCATAGCTGAATGGGAAATTTGAGCATAGAAATGTAATAACCCTGTTTGGAAAAGGGTTTGAGTGCAGGTAGGGTTTCAAGCATGTGTACAGTTTTGTGGATGGCAGCAAGCACCTGTAATTCTCCCGTGGCCTTCAATGGAGCTACTTCTGCACATGCTGAAGTATTCGCTAGCAATGCAGTTACTCCTTGCGATGAACTTAGAGTATGTGATGGATAGATGGATGGTTTTTTTGCTTTCCTTTCGTTTCCTTTTTTTTTTTTTTTTTTTTTTTTTTTTTTTTTTTNTTTTTTTTTTTTTTTTTTTTTTTTTTTTTTTTTTTTTAATTTTTTTTGCCAGCTGCTCCCATTTTTCTTCCAAAACATTAGCATTCCCTACAATTTTTCATCCTTTCCTTTCCCCAGTGCTCAGCCTTGTCTGAACGAGAACACCTCCTTTCAACCTGACTTCCATTTCAACTCAGCAGGCACCACAATCTTTTTCTTGGCTCCTGGTATCTCATCTAATCAGGCTTTTATGCTGGCTCCCTGCATCTGCACTAGGTATTTTGTTAGACTACCAGGCAGAACTAAAAGCTTCCAGCTTGCCTACCTTCTTGTCTGCCAAATTGGAGAAAGGGGAGGAGAAAAGTGAAGGGATGGAGTGGGGAGAGAGACTGAGAACCCTTTAGTTGTGAGTTGTCTGTAACTTCAGTCCTCTCCCTACTCCTATGGAAGTGCTGCTTGGTATCTGTACTGTACAGGAAGATTCAGTGCTTTGACCTGCACAGAGAGAATTTCCAGGCTCTTTGATTATATCCTATTCTTATATATATCTTAACAGCGAATTGCAAGCAGTTGAAAAAAATGGAAAAAAAAAAAAATCTGTATCTCAGCCAGCTAGGTAAGCTTGTCACATATAACTCTTGTAGTTAACACCAAAACAACAGAGGAAAGACAACTTCATCTCTAATAATACTTTCAATTTTAGTAAGGGTGTCAGGTGGTTTAGTAATAAGAGGAAAAGATCTCAAATTTCAATTGCATTTATGTTCCATTTTTCACTACTCTATATCAAGTTTCAGTTACTACATACTGGAACAACAAAAATTTCTCACACTACTCTGATGACTTAGGATCTCCTAAGCTGCATGGAATAACTCAAAATACAAGGCACGGTTCTGCAGGCAGTCAGGATAACTGCTCAGCGCACAGCAGCGGTGAATAAACAATTGGAGGCCATATAAGTAAAGATGATGAGATGTGACAGCATTATGTTCGTGTACAGTAGGACCTTAGCTAGGATGTGGGTTCAGTTCCAAATCCCAAAAATAGAAGAAATACAGAAACTAAGTGATGAACTTGAACAGAGCATAGTCTGGGTCCCTGCTGATGGGGAGAACCATGGGGGATGCTGCCCATCGTACTCCTCAGTTATTGCCCTCCTGCCTTCGTCCTTCATTGTCACTTTGCATGGAATTGCACATCTCTCTGTCTCACTGCATCCACCTTCTCCCCTTGCACACATGAGGGAGTTAGATGTTCATAGGGAAGAATTACAGTCCAAAGCAGCCCTTGCATGACATGCTCAAAAGCCACAAGAGACCATTTTCTGTTGGGTGTTGACATCTCAAATTCTTTACCCCACAGCTGCCATTACATGCAATTAAAATAAACCACAAATCAGCTCATAATACATATGAAAGCTGCTGAAAATAGCTAACAAGATCTGTGGTGATATACAACACCCAATGCTCTGTTTGGGATAGTACAGGCCAGCAACACAGATGTGGTTTGATCTGTTTTGGAGTTTTACTTTTGTAAAATTGTTTCTAAGAAGATAAAGAGCATTTCTTAAAGTTGAGGTCTGTCTGACTCTTTCAAGGTTCATGGAGAAATGCACGCTCTGAGTTACACAATTCCCTGACCCTTTACTTGTTCTGGTTGAAGTGAATAAGTCAAACGTTAATGTGATTACGTGGTCAGATAATAATACAGAGCTCTTCATCCAATTAAATTGCTCTGCAAGGTGTGTAGTATCTGATAAACCACAGACACTACAGCAAAGAAAGAAACCCTTGTTTTCTCTTTCCCTTTTTTTTTGTTCTCTGTCAGTTGGCCTTTGTTTCCATTTTATGTCATGAGATTACGTTAAGCAGTTTACTCCCCTTGCCTATGTTTGCTGGGAAACCACTGCTTAATCCTGATTCCTATTCTTTGTGTGTGTTTGTCACTGCATTAGACTTTCGCTCTTCCCTTGTATTTACTGCAGGATTTCGGGCTGGTTCTTCCTCCAGCGTCTTGGTGCCAAGTTCTTTCTTCTGAAGCCCAGTAAAGCTGATTTCCCCTGTATAAACAGGGAGCATTACAGATACAGGCAGCAAACTTGTGCTGGAGCAGAACAACACAGATGTGGGATTATGCAAAGTATAAATCAACATAAAAGTGGCCTTTGACATCAAGTGGCAGCTACAAACATGTAGACACAACATCTTCAACCCAGGCTGTATTTACTATGACTAGAAGTAAACTTTCCTTTCTTTGAAAAGAAATATATGGTACTTCCTTAATGCAAGAAGCCCATCACTTTTTACTTGCTAGTCAGTACTGTACTTCATTCTGATGGGCAAAAAAGTATCTTTGGCCTAAAGACATGATGTTTGCCTATGTACAAGACAGCATTTTCTTCTAGGTTTTAATTTGTTTTAACAGAACATAGCACAAATTGTAAATAATGTATCTGAAGTAACACCAAAATTGAAATGATTGTTGGTGAAGTGAAAATATCACCTTCATGTGGGTAGTTCTAAATAGTGAAGGGGGGTTTTTTAAAGTCTTTCTCCCAGTAATCTGAAAAGTGATCCCTTAAAATCCAGAAATTTGGTTTCTTTAATAATAGCCCATTTAAAAGACAAATGAAAACACTGATGTGCTTGAAGCCAATGACATGACACCTATAAAAAACATACCAGAGGAAAATTCATTGTGAGATACTTCTATATGATTTAAATCATTAATAACAAGTTGTGGTAAATCATGAGGAGAGTCTAATGGCGCACAGAGGTGTGAGTTGCCTACTTAGATGCTTGCAGGCTGGCAGCCAGAGTGATGCAACTGGGAGGACAGACTGAAGACTGCATCAGCAGAGTGTACCCATAGATAGATATTGATGTGCCTTATATTTTTTTTCTTTTTTTTTTTTTTTTTAGCCACTAAGTGAGAATGAGGCCTTCATGGATAACCAGCTCTGAGCTCTGTGTTCAAGGCTAGTCGTGAAAGACTAATGTTGTCTTGGGATGTAAGGACAAGAGAGTATTAAGAAAGAGGAAATGATCTCGTCTCCATCCTCAGCATTTTATGTGTCAGGGGGAAAGTGCACAAGGACACTGGTGTTCAATCCAGATGTCAGGTGAGGGCGAATAAACAGAGGAAAAACTGATCTGAAGCAGTGTTGGACTCTGACATTATTAAAATGAGATTAACATTCATTTCTATTCTTCAACTCTAGACAAAATCCTGTCATCTAAATATGGATAGCCTTTTATACGTTTAGATGCCCTAAATTCCCCTGTTCTTTCCGTCTTTTACTTTGAAATCCTTACCTAGCCTTTTTACTGTTTTCTCCCTTTGTAACTGCAGTAGCTGTGGCTCTTCTGCCACAGCAATATTTCATACTTGAATTTTCTCTGCTGCAGCTCTCAAGCAGCCCTGTAGAAACCACTGGATCTTGTTCAGGGGACAGAGGGTTAACCATTGCCTTAGGTATGCCCACAGCACTTGCAGCTCTAAATAAAGATATGGTCATAATCAAATCTTTTGCTTCAGGGCTTTTAATGCTGCCTGTAAGAATGGAGGACCTTTTTGTTTGTTTCCTTAAGCACAATTTACCATTTTTATTTCAGGGCTTTTCTTTGCTTATCTGCTGCCTTCCCCTGCAAAACTGATGAAGAGAGCCATTCACTGAGGATGAAAATGTTGCAAGAGCAAGCAGAGGTCAGAGCAGAACCAGGAAGCCTATTCTGGAGGCAATGTACCAGTGAGCTTTACTTGTGTGCTTAAAATCTAGCTAAACACCGGCTTTAGGGAAAAATATAGATTTTGCACCTGGGAAGAACAGCTGTTATGATGGCTGTTGTTTTTGTTTTTCTGTCAGTGGTGTGGAATAGCATCATCTGGGCATGCCCTCAGTTATGCGCTGAATTGTCATCCCTGTCCTCCGCCTGCGGAGCGGAACTGTTTATTCCCCTGAGGACAGAAATAATCCTTCTGTCCTTTAGCCTCGCAGTGCAGTTCAATGACACAGTTAATCAGAGGTACCTCTTTTCATGTGGCTAAGCGTTGCATTGGTTTAACTGTACCTGAAAAGGTAACATAAAGTAATAAAGGAGAGAAATGTAATAGCCTCTGCTATTCAAGAAGACAAAATAGACAATAGAAAGGTCTCTCCTGTCTTAAAGCTCCACGAAATTAAGAAATGGCAAATCATTCCTCAGGTTTTTTTTCATAGATTCCAAATATACTTAATTTTGCCTTTAACCTTGAACTGCTTCATTTTTTATTATTTTTTCAATGTCACAGCTTGAAGCTGTGTGGTCGGTTCTTTCTTTTCCAGTCTGTTCCTTTCACTAAGTGCATGTCCGTATTACCCTTTCATGCCTCATTTAACGTGGCTTGCTGTACAAAGATATCAAGTGTTTCGTTAGCTGGTTTACTCTTCCTGCTGCACTGCAGGTTTTCTGAGGCTTTCCTCTGCACTGACTCTACGTGCTTCCCTTTGTTTCGCTGCCGCGCCGTGGATGCTGCCTTGCCTGAGTGCAGTCCTCACAAATCGTTTTTATCTCTCCACTTAGCATTTGTATGTCAAAAGGGACATGGTTTAAAAGTGCATGTGTGGGATAAAACCATCATTTCTTTCTGATACAAGCAGATGGCTGCTGAAGGATGTTTACTGGAAATATAAGGCTTTCCAGAGAGCCCAACACACATAGGTACGTGGTGGTAGCTAAATGAGGTGCTAGCACAGGAGCTGGTATGTGGCCAGTGCAGAGCAGCAAGCCATGCAAACTGCTTGGGCCCCTGGTTTGGCGGCAAGTGAATGCTCCCTGGGCTATTTCCCTGCATCTTTCTCTCCTGTGACTGGTTTAATCTCGATATTTTTAGATGGTTAAAGATGTGCTTCATCTTGATTGTTCAGGTGAGACACCGGGGCCTGAGGTAATGCTTTTCCTCCACATTGAGGTTGAGCCCAGTGCAAATCCTTCAGGATCATTGTCTAGATGCCTTCTTTTGAATTTTGATGCAGCTTATTACACCTCTCCCTCAGGATTATTTCATTTAACTACCACTTCCTTTTAGGATGGCTCCAAGCCATCTTTTCCTTTGCTGCACAGCTCAGGAAAGTCCCAGAGAGATGGGTGCATGATGCACTAGGAGCCAGGGATGCTCCTGCTGGAATGAGCTCTGAGCAAGCCAAGTGGGACACCAGCATCATGCCCTACATATTGATACCCTTGTTATGAGGCATCAAGGCAGGCCCAGTCTGCTTGTTTAGTCTCTCCATGATTTAACATGGTGTACAGACAGATCTTCTGTCCCACCACCTTTTCCCTTCCTTTGCACCTTTGAGCCCAAACCTCCTTTTTCTGTTTCTGGTATTTCAGGACATATAAGGGAGGTCTTCTGGCATTTGGGGATCTTATATCTAAGGAAAGTCCTATTACATCAGATATAGGTTGGTCTTAATCTAGTTTTGGTAACTATTTTAGGTATATAAATCCTGCCATTTTGTACAGTTTAAGAAACAAAACAAGCTGGCGTTTGGTTCAAGTTATAGGAGTGGGCATGTTTCAACAAGCAAAATGAATCACCAGACTATCAACCAGTCAAGTGCTGCTAAGGATAAAAATGATTTTTTTTTTTTTTTTAAGTCAAATTACGTTCCAGAGTGATGGAAAAACCCTTAAAATTTGGAGCAGTCCAGATGCTTAATTTCCAGGAACTCAACTTCCTCTCTGTTTTTTTTTTTTTTTTTTTTTTTTTTTTTTTTNGCTGCTGTTGTATGTGTAGGTGGAGAACCCACTCTTAGCTCAACAGGAAAAAAGTAAAACAGATGTAAATCAGAAGAAGTTTTTTGTTTTTAGTAAACTTGAGTGTGTATGTGGAGATGGGGAATATAAGCCATACATTTGCAGTTATCTAAACTGATTTTAAATTGCACAGATTGAAGTCAGGGGCGTTAATATCTTTTCCTTTGGTAATTTCAGGATGCTTATGCTGGATGACTGCTACAGGCAAAAAAAAATACCTAAGGCTGCTAGCAGCCTGTTCCAAAAATGTGAGTTTTAGTATTTCGCTGTTAATTAAAACTGGATTTTCTTTTCAGCAATGAAAGAAAACAATAATAATAACAACCCTGAATTTGGAGAAGTTGATTGTTTAACCTAAAACGTTTGCTTATTGTTTGGCTTTATTAGTTGAATATAATAAACTTCGTGCTTACTTTAACAAAAAATCCTTTCAAAAAAAATAAATAACAGTTTTCCTTTATTTGGCAAGAAGTAAGGTCCATTTAGTTGATTTCTAAGGTGATAATCCTCTTGATTTATTGGGTTTTAAGTGGACACTTATTGAATTTCTTCCTCTGACATCTTGCTGACCCTCAGGCCTTCCTGTCTCTGAGATCTGGGTAAAATGGGTCTTCCATAGGTCCAAATAAACCACTTTGTGCAGAAGACAATGTCCTGATGGCCTTCAGTATCTTCACTGCCCCATGCTTTGAAGTGAGGAATGGAAAGCTTGTTGTTTTCTGTCCAAACTGAATATACTCATGTTGGGAATATAATGCTGTCCCAGGCAATGTTAGTGTTTCCATTCAGCAGCTACATTTATGGAGAAGACTAATGGTTATCTCTGTCATCATGGCTTCAGCAGATCCAGGCTTAGCAGAGAAAGATCTAAGACGGCCAGAAAAACAAGATGTACTGGGGCTTTCCTGAGTTTCCCAGGTGTGACATAAAACTTAAGGATACCTGTAGTATATTTTGAGTATAGATACGAAACCATTTCCTCATAGATGTTCTACAACATATTTTGCCATCAAAGGAATACATTACCCTTGTAGAACAGAATATTCCATGAAATATGATTATGAGGCTTGCTTCTCTCTTTTCTTCTTCCTTCTTCTTCTTCTTTTTTATTTTTTATTTTTTATTTTTATTTATTTATTTATTTATTT
>VXAV01003479.1:157561-170092 GCA_013399715.1 Alectura lathami
CATGCCCAGGTATCAGAGAATAATTCTCCCCACTACTTTTCTTGAAACTGACTCTTAGTAGAGAATAAAAAAAAGTTTGTTATATCTTTCCCAGACTTTATGTAATGCCAGCTAACTCCTCAGCTTGTTTTCCAAACCAAATCTTACTCCACATGCTAGGATTATTCCTACGATTTGGAAAGACGGTATGTAACAGCATCTCTTGTTGACATCTGTTGCAGTAGTTCTGCTAGAATGCTGTAATGAATTCAAGGAAAATTTCTTGTGATGATTGCAAGCTATCATGTGATTGTGGAGATACTGCTACTTTATTGCTAGATTATTTTGTTGCTCACCTTATGACTTACTAAAGGTTTTAACACAAGGCTATTTGTTAATGCCTATCAGCCCTGCTTCTTGAGCATCTGCTGCTTCCAGCTTTTCCTTAAATGAAATACTTTGCAGATCACAATAATGAGTGAAAAATAACTGCACAAAGTACATAAAGTGATTTTCAGTTTAGCTGCTGCCTCTACTTTTAAGTTCCTTTTCTTTATCAGAATTACCTTCTTAATCCTAATCTATCAAACCACTCCTCTGTGCTGAGATACCCAAAGAAAAGAGTAGTTAGTGAGTGCTTTTGAGGACTGACAAGGAAAGCCTAGACCCTAAGTGCAGCTTTTCTGTAAAGGACGACTGTCTGACCTTATTGCAATCACCTTCAGCTGCCCACTTCTTATAACTTGTTAGCATCACTTACCACGTCAGATTGGTATTTGATTATAGTCTCCTTCTATAAAGGACCCTGTGTATTTTGAAAGGCAGTAAAATCAGTAAATGCCAACTGTTGCTTTAGATTTACTAGTTTTCCTCCCTTCCCAGTCTTCCTTTTGATTGCCTCACTGATGCTATTCATCTGTCCTTGTCTTTCACTGAAACTTTTAAAATACTCCTAAACTATTCACAGAATTTCACTCCAGTGACTGCAGCAATGAAGGCAGTAGCCTCAGCTGGCATATTGTCTATGTTCTGATCGCTATGCAAATCCAGCTGGACAAACTGCTTCTCTGCTGCAAATGATTTACTGTCATTTATTGGTACAATATGTTTTTCACCTTAAGATTTCCATCAGTTTTGATGGGCTTTGGATCAGGCACACATAGAAATGCAATGAAGTCAGATCATTACAAGCTAAGAGCAGATAGGGATCTTCTTCACCCAACCCCTTTCCCACGGAACAGAGGTTTTCAGTGTGGGAGTTGTGAAGCACTATCAAGTTTGCAATTATTTCACTCTTCCTACATTATTTAATACAGACTTTCCTGCCTTCTAGCCTGTGCAAAGAAACCCTGCTCATGAACTAAGGCATCCTGCTGCTGAAAAGCTTGAACATCTCAGCTGGACAAGCTGCAAGGCTTTTACCATTTGAAAAACAGCTTGTGTAACACAAGGATTACAGCATTAGTGATGAGGAAAGGCCTGGATATCTTAACTACTCCAGACTTTAGGAATATTCTGAATTAAAAGTGAATTAGTGGACTGGGTCCCTGAATAATATACATGAGATATCATTACTTAATAGCTTTTTGTAGAAAGGAGGATTGGCTGCAACATTTGTGTAGTGTGGGAGAATAAGACATCTTTTATGTGCATTTCCATAAATACACATCTTATCTGTGTTTTTTATAGCTATAGAAGCAAGAAAGCAAGGAAAGGGGTTCATTTTTGTTGATACTGGCTCTCTGAGATCACAATATATCAATTATCACCAAAGAAGTACTGACTAAAAATTAATATTTCTGATACAGCCTAGCTTCCTCATATGAATATTGCCTTTTTTTTTTTTTTTCAAAGGAGATGAAATGAACTCACAAATCACCTTCCATTGCATGTGATAAGGTTTTCTTTCTTTAAAAAGAAGGTTGTTGCTCTTAGCCACAATATGGCAACTTCAACAGCTGTTTGTAGCCCAGCAGTATTATGTTGCATGCATGAAAGGAATGTGGTGATATTATAGCCCAGATCTTCAGCTGGTATAAATCTGCATAGCTGTCTCAACTCAAAACAGATCTCTGTTGTTTTATGCATTCTGCGGACACATCAAAGCTACAAAATGAAGTGTAGTGCAGTAATCGCTGAAAAGGGGAAAGTCTGTCAGTAAGTCCCCATGACATAGCACAGTTCATTCATGGAATCATCTGCTGAGCTTCATCATCAGGATAGACTTGATCTCATTAAAGCTAGCTTAATCAATAAGTTTTATCCAACTGTAGTATATTGTGAATGTGGATAATCAAGCTTCAATGCTGAATTTGACCTCAATCATGCATTTTGATACTAAGTTCCCTAACATTTTCTGTTGCACAGTTATCATGCACTGAGTTTAGGCCTTGAATTTGTTAGTATGCCCTGGGATAGATGTATACTCTGTTGCTGGTTTATGGATTGCAATGTTCACTGATAAGTTGCCTATAATTGAAATGTCGTTCCTTATTTTAAAATATAAATTCTTCTTTAAGGGCCTATTCTTCAGGTTCTGGGTTCCTCACTACAGCCCTTGTATATGAGACTGCATTGGCACCTCCTGTGATCCTCATGATCTTCAGGCTGTCACAGCTGGAGATGTAAGGGATAACAACAATCATCACTGAGAATCTTCTTACCCTAACGGTACAGCCCAGAACAAGCAAGGTCCATGTTCTCACAACGCAATCTTTTTCTTACCTACTGAACTCTGGTTCTAGTCATATTTTCTAGGTAGCTGTCATAGCTAGTTTCTCCATGTCCAGATGAGAGCACTTCATTTTTTTCAGTTTTGCACCAGAATATATTCCATATAATCTGTCCATCATGTGCTTTTTAACCTTTTCTTTCTAAATGCAGATGTCACCCTTCTTCGGACTTGAGATTTACCTCATTCTGGTAGCCCTTCATTCTGCTCAGGCTTCTGTTTCAATTCTCACACTGACCTCTGCAATAGGTGTTCAGACAACTATTTCCAGTTCAGACATCTCAAATCAGATACTGAGTCCAGATCTGTTTCTTCCATGTAACACCTTGAAAATTATGTGGATAGGAAGACCTCTTGAGGACATGATTCTGCAAATATGAATTCAATTATGCATTAAGACCTCCAAGGAAATTAGTGTTATTTCCTGTCCTGGTGGCTAAAGGGTAACTCTTGCAGTTCTCTGTTTAATTTTGAATTATTTTTGTCTCTGCCATAAAGAGAAGAGTCTGAAACACAAATCCTACTCCAGCAGAACCCAGCAGCTGGGATTACTGAGGCAAGTATTCTTCACTGTTTTTTGTTATGGGGCCCTCCATACTCTGAAATGTATAAGATCAAAAGAAATTAAGGGCTGTAGCACAGCCAAAATGGATAATGATTTACTTTTTGTGGTGTTTGTGCCTGCTTAGAACAGGATCAACACAGACAGCGTACAACAGAGAAGCACAGCTACTGCACGCTCATCCCTATGTCTGCTTTCAGTACCTACAGCCAGTTCCAGGGTATTGTTGGGAGGTTTTTGTGGCTGCTCCAGAGATAATGCTTGTGGTTTTATTATTGTCTGAGATTTGGAACAGGTGGGATTTATTTTTGTGGGCAAATCATCAGCTAAGAGAAAACAGTTGTGCTCTCCGCTTATATATTTCTTGATGTTTTGCTGTCTCTTTCTTGGAACTGTCATGCTGACATCATTGCAGTGAGCCATGGGTTCCTCCAGCAGCTGCCAATTAGAAACAGAATGAACATATCATCCTTCAAATGGAGGAAGTTAGCAACTGGCCTTTATTATTATGTAATTAAGTTAAGGATTTGGTTTTGATCTTCAAAACCTTCAAAGTGTTTGGCTCAAACTGTTCCTGGGATGGTCTTTCCTTGCCTAGCCAGTGACCACTAACATCATTGCTTTCTGGATGAAAGCACAAAAGAAGCTTGCTTACTTGTTTTTCATAGCATAAATTATTCAACAGACATGCAAGGCACAAAGAATAGGAAACAAACCCAACGTACACAAGGCATTTAAAACCAGTAGCCAGCAAAAATTTATCAGGCACAACAGACAAGTCAAAAATGGAGGAAAAAATCAGATGTCAAGCATCCTGGGAGTGTATCTACTGCTATATTTTAGACCCATGCTGTCTGAGGGTAACTTTGGTCTTTCCATGTGATGCACAGTGAGGGGAGCTGTGCCCTCCTTCACGTTTGTACACTGCCACTGGGAACATGTTGGTGCTCTGGTTACATCTTTCCCTGTTGAACCACTGCTCCTTCATGGCACTTGCACACAGAATCATCTGTTCTGTTTTTAGGCTCTTTGGTTCACATCCTGTGAAGAGCAGAGGTGCACTGGGCATGTTCAATTTCATTTATTTATTTCTCATCACTTATTAATGGTGCGTAACACATGTACATGTCATTTAGCCTCCTGTATTTATCCCTTATATTTTTAAAATTATGTAATGAAGTCTCAGCAGGCTTGGGATTCTTCTGCTTATTATTTTTATTTTTATTTTTGTGCTGACTTGGTTGTGTTGCCTTTAACAGTTGGCTGGAATTCTGTTACTGACTCCAGTGGAAATGAGAATGTTTCCCAGGTGAAATTTTCACCCTGTATTCTCACTCCACCCCTAAATTTTCTATTCTGACAAGTATTTAAATGTGACACCAGATCTCTCCACTGTCTGAAACACCTATGGGAAAGTATATGTTCTTTATAATTACATTATGAATGAAAGCTCAGGAAAAATACCCAAAACATAAGAAGATATTTTCTTAACGTTAAAAGACCTCAGACCATGACTGAACAGACAATTCTACTTCAATCTCAATGACCCAGTTACTGTTTTCCTCTTTTAAAATAATGACCCAAATTTCTGTTCTATTACGTTGTTGCAAGACCAAGCTTCAGTTTAAGATTTTCACTTCCAGGTAGCCAAAAATCTTTAACATGCAGCTTAAAAAAAAAAAAAAAAAAAAAAAAAAAAAAAAAAAAGGGGGCAAANAAAAAAAAAGTACAAAAAGCAGCTGGATTTCCAGTTACTGAGCACTTATAATTTTCTCTGATGTTGGTGAAAATTGTGGCTGCTTGGCACTTCCAAAAATCAGGCCACTACATCACTATATATAAAGAACGTTATTAGGCTGGCTTGATTTTTGTTGAGTACAAACATGTTTTAGCAAAGCCAGGAGATCTTCAGGTTTCTTCATGAATTTGGATATTTATGCAAGCCAATGCTTGCATAAAATTACCCAGCATCTGACTAAATTTCCAGAAGTCCACAGGGATGTAAGAGTGTATCAATTTGTCTCTTGAGTTCATAACATAACACTGGACATGATTTACACATGTAGATCCAAGATCCAAGATTATTTTTCTCAATGAATGTTACAATATGCAGTAACATTTTGGTACAAAGAGCAATGACACATCCTGTACCAGAACAGATATGAACACTGATAAGAGAACAGAGAGGTCTTTGTTCATCTGTTTGAAAAACAGCTAGCTACGTTTTTAATCTCTTTCTTCAGAAAAAGTATTTTGTGTTCCATCTGAAGTGTATACGGAAATAGATTTGGGTTTGAAGAGAAAATCTTTTTTTTCACATGTTGCTCCAGAATCTAGAGAGATAGGCTTCTGTTCTTTACTCCCTCTGCATATATGAAGGTTTGATTAAATGCCTACACATCATCCAGTAACGTTTTTCTGCAAACAGAATAAAGAGTCTGCACCTTAACACCTACCTCAAAATTTGAAGGATAGTCCTCCCCTAAAATTCCTTTCTGTTCATCTTGTGAAAATCTGGCACTGGAAAATTTCACTAGTCTTTCCCTCTGCAAAGCTCTTACATATTTTTATGCATCCAAAAATAATGTATACGCCCCTATCCCAGGTGCAAAGATTTTTTTTTCTTTAACTAACCTGTCCTCTTCTCCTCAAGTACTTTTACTTAAAGAAAAAAGTATAAAAAGACCCTTTGAGGCCTGTTTGCCCCAAATCAAGGAAAATGAATACCTTTATCACATGATGTCTTATTACTCTGTCTTCTTGGCCACAATCAATATTCCCATTTTTCCTTGAAATCCGTAGAGCTCAGAATTACCATTTTTACTTAATATTTTTATTTGGTGCAATTTTGTTATTTGTACTGATCTTTGCTCTACTATAGACGTACTCTGTAGTAATCACAGTGATTTTGATAACAACATCAATCTTATTTGTATTCTATATTTTTACAACTGTTAGAAAACACTGTGAAAGGGGAAAATGTCTTTGCTACCTTCTGTCTGCTGAAAAGTAGCATTCTGAGATTGATTTTTAAAATTTAATCCAGTAATTAATTTAATGTAGTGGCTTTAGCTGGCTACACTAGCCATTTCAAGATTGTTCTCTACAAGATTAAGACCACTCATTCTCCTTTATTTCCACTGCTCAGGTAGTACACAGGTCACATTTTACATCTGAGCTACTCAGAAAGATTTTCTGTCTCCTGTAAAATGCTGTGTTTTGATCTGTCTCAGTATTGCTCTGGGCACTTTACTGAGCTATAAGCACATCACTGTGCTTGTGGTATTAAGAGATTTTTTGAAAACTTTATACTTGGTTTGTCTTTCTTTCTTTCTTTTTTTTTTTTTTTTTTTTTTTTTTTTTTTTTTTTTTTTTTTTTCCTGCATATTAACAGAATAAGATTCTAATAATATCCCCAAATTTAAAGTCTTGTCATCAGCTTTGCTGAGATATCAGTTGGATCCCTGTTTAGGAGATTACAAAGGGAAAAGAAAAATGGGGAATTCATGGAAAATGTAGTGTAGCTTTACCTGAATTTTTACATGTGGCTCATCATTTCTTTTAAACTCTGACCTGCTTGCTGCCTAAGTGGCTGATGGGGGGAACACCGCTTTCTGGCTGGGAGTAGAAGCAAGTAGCCACTGTGCAGTGAATGGAGTTAGAACTGGGGTGAATTCCATTGGGAAGTCACTGAGCTCTACCAGAGCGCACAGGATGTTCCAGCAGAAATGCTCCAAAGAGGCTGCACAGAGCAATGTGTCCTTCAGCATGGGCAGTGTGCTATATAAAAGAAAGAAAGGTACTCAGGGACTCTTTGACAAGTTAAGGAGCCATGCAACGAGGTGGCCAGAAACTACTGAAGGGATGCCACCTGCCACATGCAGATATGCTGTGCTTTGTAGGAAAAGACAGTGAGAAGAGAGCAGGATCCCAAACTCTGACCAAATGTCAGATACTCCGCAATAAGCCTGTAGTTGCTGTATTGTTTTACCTAGATTTAGATGTTAATTGCGATTTGCCCTCCTGGATCAGTACTTATATCCTGGGCTGCTGCTAAGCTGCTTTTTGCTCTCTCCTCTTGGACTAGCGGATTCTACATTTCTGGCTGCACAGGAGGGAGAGAAAGCCTATGGATGTAGGGAAAATTGCAGTTCACATCAGCCCAGCACTCTGGAGAGACAGGAGTGTTTGCTCCCTGTGGCTGAGGACACAAAGGAACAGGGGTTCACGTCAGGGCTAATATTCAGGCTATAATTTGGAAAATTGGCTGCATTCTAGACTAGGGTGAGTCACTCCTCTGGCTTAGCAAGGAGTCTCATAAAAAGATGCTTTTTGATACCCAGACCGGGGATGCATACTGCCCCAGCTACACCACACACTTTTAAGGCCATCATACATAGATCTGTTTCTCTCAGTGGTGAAAGGACCATCCTTCACCTCCCTTCTGCTCTCCCATCCCCTGTTTTGCAGCAAAGTGTGATTTTGTCCACTACAAGGTCAAGGGCTTTCTGTTGATCTGACAATACAGGGATTAGAAACATGCCAGAATCTTCTTGTCTTGGCCTGAGCCATTTTAGCCTGGTTTTGCTATGATAGCAATTATCTAGCAATTAGCTACCTACTGCCTGCATTTGTTTTAGTTTAGCTTTAGTTCTGGTGATAACAAGCAGTTACTTGGGATGGACTGACCTGTCTGGGACTCCAGACTAAAAGGTGGCATGGAAGAGGGTCAATTCCCTTTCCCATCTTCCCTCTGCCCACCACACTCCTGCAGGGTTTGTCTGATCATGTGGAGCACTGTGCTGGAGAGCCAACTGTCTCCAAAATAGCCACTTCTGACAGGATTTCTTCCTTTCCAGCTATGTCACTTCACAGTCTGCAAGAAAGGTGGTTGGTACAGCCATCACTTGCCCCATCTAAACATGGGGCATCTCACCCCAAGTTATACATTCTCCTACAGGATTGAGGCACCTGAGCTCTTTTGTAGATCTAGCCCAAAAAGATTTTTTTTTTTTTTTTCCTAAGGTCCCGTTTTAAATTATAGGAAAGTAAAGAATTGCATAGACCAGCACCCCAACCTACAGGCTTCTTCTCCTCCTTTGTGTCTCTGCAGCCTGTTGTATGCAGAGGACATTGACTGGATCAGTAGGCCTTTGCACAACTTTGCTTTAAGAGGGAAGGCTGCAAAATCTGTTTGTTCCTACAGTTTCAGAAGAACTTGCACTTTTCTAGTGCTAGGAGCAGTTGCTCAAAAAAGAAAAGAAAACAAAATGTCAGGAAGCCAAAAACTTTGCTATTTTTCTCTTTAAATATAACCCCCACCCCAAATTATTCACACGGTTCTATTTCTAGACAGAATTTTAAAGCCTTGACTACTTCAAAAGGAAAATACTGCACATTTCTGCTAGCAGGTTATCTCTGTGAAAGAGAAGAGATGGGTAATGAGTAACTTTTCTATTTTTCTTTTGCTTCAGAACATTTTAATTGTGTTCCAATTACTTCAACATATTTAATACACTTCCAATATGTATTTATACTGTATGCAGGCAAATGATTTTCCAAAGCCTTATACAATATAGTGACTCATAAATGATTGCTGTTCCCACTCCCCCCAGTCAAGCGTGAGTCACAAAGCGGTAAAGTCTGTCTCCCCGGAGTGCTGAGTGAAATCCACCTGATCCCAGGCTGCTGGTACAAAGCTGACAGCTGAGTGGCATGTGGGGATGCCTTGGCTGCGTGGCTGCCTACACAGCTCCTGACTGCTGTGAAATAGGGGCATATCACAGTCTTTTGGGATGTGCAGCTTCGCAGTGGCCTGCTGATGCCAGTGTGGCCTACAGCTGCTGTGGAGAGGGCCTGGCTGCGGCTGTGCTCCAGCTGTGCACCCTGGGCTACGGGGGTGGATTTCCTAATCGCTTAGCATCTGGCACAGCAGTTTCCATGTTTTTGGGCTCTGAATGGGGACACATTGCTGTCTGAGTTGGTATTTTCTCGTGGCCGTCAGCCCTTCAGCTACATCAGCAGGATGGGGGTTGCTGAATGGGTTTTGGCAAGTTGCTTATAGCTGCCTGCACGTGGAGCCTCTGCTCCCCACAAACACATGCTGCTTCGAGAGAGGGCCCTTGAAATCAGATGCCTCAAGGTGGGTGGGATTTGCTTCCTTCCGTCCCTGGAAAAATAGAGCTATTTGCTCTCCACAAAGGAAGAGAATATTCATATTCTATGATTTAGTAGTGTAGAGGAAATATATTTTTGAATGTTCATTCCAGGGCTCACATCAATGAGGCCACAAAATAGTCTTCAGGCATGTGAAACTAAAAAAGTACTTAACATCTGTTTTTCAAGTTTACCAAAGTATTTTCAAAGCAATGTTTTTTACCTCTCTATATCCTTGATTCAATTTACTATCAAAAATCAACTATTTGAATAGTATCTTGGAAGTCAGGCAACATCACAGCTATTCCTGGCTGCAGTTTAAGGGTGCAGATGTACCTTTATTTGTTCTCACTGATACATGAGAATAACAGATTCTTCTCAATTTCAACATTCCCAAACACCTTTTTACTGTGGTTTCTAATAACTGATATTTTTTCCATTGATTTCTGTGAAGACTCCCACTCAGAAGCAAACTGGCCAATAACAAAAGAAGGATCAGGTAGGGTAGGAAAAGTTATCTTTTAAAATATTTTGTAATGTACCGCTGAATATTTTTTTTTCTATACTTGACCCTTCTGACATGCATTCCTTAATATTTTTAACAAAGAAATACCAGTCAGGGATCAAAGTTGTATTCCTCTCAACACATTGCAGGCAAATAGCCTTTTCCATTAAAAAACCGGTAGAGTTTTCATTCAATCATATAAACATTTTACCATGTACTTAACTTTTTCAGGATTGGTTTCAGCATACTCTCCACACACTTCAAATATAATTTAGTTCACTTAGTTTTCATCATTTGAATGTTAGATGTCTAGTCCAAGCATCTTTCCTAGGTTCCCTCTGCCGTCAATGGAAAGAACGATTCGCCTCCAGAGAGGTGATTCATACCTCCTGTCTTAGACTTCTGCCTCTCTCAATTGACAACAGAGAGGTAGCCTAGACAACTGTATAGATTAGATTCCTATCTCTGAGATTAGGTGAGATAAATCCTATTCTTGGCCATCTTTGAGTATGTGAATGTACAAGATTGAAGCTAAATTGTTTTTTAACACCTAAAGTACGTGTGGGGGCTGATAGACTAATTGACTTACTTTTAAGCTTTCCAAACTGTGAGTGCTAAAGAATGAAAAATCATCTAGCTCTTTTATTAACAAAAAGAAAGAAAGAAAAAATAATTATTATTTTTACATATGCCTTGCAAGCGAAAAAACATGGTAGAAATAAATAATGAGAAATACCAACATTGCATATAAATTAGTAGCAACAAATGACAGCGAAGAGGTAAATATGCTAAGTGTGTTAAATTAATACCCTAAACATATAGCCTTGAGTTTTCAGCAGCTGTACATGTTATTAGCTACATGTTTTAATACAATGGATCAGAATTAATATCTGAGACATGTCTGCCTGTTTGTCCTGAGATTTCTCTGTTTGGTGATCCAGCTCACTCCCTTCAGGCAATGAGCAGTGTGCAAACCCACAGGGATTAACAACTTTCCATATATCAAGAGTCATGAAAACACAATCTACACCCAAAAGCGACAGGCTCTAATATGCCTTCATTTAGCATTTTTTTGTAGATTTTTTATAATGTGTGTAAATTGGATAACCTAACAAAAGTTCTGATCCATGTATTATCTGTCTACTTGAGGATGATAAGTCAAAAAGTCAAAAAAAGAGAAATGCATAAATGTTAGAAAAATCACAGCCTTCAAATCTCAATTATTCTTTCTTGTGCTACCTCTTCATTTCTAGCCTCAGACATTCTCCCTTCCTTCTTTCCTTAGGTATCTCCTCCCCCTTCTCCTTCTGACTGTCTCACTCCTTTTCTTTCCTAATTTCACCTGCAGTTTCTAGGAGCAGAGCTCCTGCATTTGGACAGGCTGAGCTAAAGGTCTGCCAAATCAAAAATCGTCTGGATGGGTGGCCACTGTTATTATTTGGGCAGAAAGATGTTGCAGCAGCTGCTCTCTTCCACATTTGTCTCCATCTACTTAGCTGAAGAAAAATTCTGCCACAGCAGAGTCTTTGCAGAAGCTCTGTCCTCAATTTAAAAGAGAAACCTTGGCTTGTAATATGGTATTGGCCACCAGGGAAGTGCATGACCATGAGGTTTAGAGCTGTTTACAGGTATATAGAGTTAACCTGACAATATCACAGAAGATCCATTTGCACGTCTCCTGGTCTGTGGACCCAACTCAACTCAAAATGCCATGGGTTGGCTCCTGAAATTCTGAGGAGTTTTCATTGCACCATACACTCTGAATGATCACGTCACCATAGTAGCTGTGGGGAAGGGGAAGTAATTTTTACTTTTAGTTTCATACATATAAATTCAGAGCAGCTCTTCACTATGATGTGACTGAAGGTTTCAGCAAAGAGAAAGTGGGTTTTGTGGTGCCAATGCAAAATGTGTAAATAAGGTGTGATTTACTCACTGTGGTCATTCAAACCTTTGTTGCAAGTGTTCTCTGTATACCTGTTGTACACACACATCCCTTTGTAAATCAGAAAATACACTAAATTCAGGTACTTGAGACATTTCAGTTCTCCCATGTAAACCAATACCAAGGACACAGCATTCTGCATGAGTTCTCTACAATTCTGGTGATTGGTCATCAATCTTGGATAGGTAAAAGGAAATTTCCATGATGTCTTTATCTTCAGGTGTGTGTGTCTGTGTAGTGGTGTGTACCTGGAATATTTAGCAAAGTATAAGTCTACTGGAAAGTTCCTTGACACAGAATGTAATGTGGATATAGCTTATCTTGCAATAAATTGTTTGGCTAATCTTGACATTCATGCTGCATGAATGTTCTTGTGCATTCTGTGTTTCTTAGTCTATTTTTACTCTGGCAAAACTTTAATTCACTCAAAAATTATGAAAGAATAAACTCTGGATATTGTTCAGACAGGGGGTTCAAGTCTTTTTTCAGACATGAATTAGCATCCTAAAAGATGCAGTAATTGCATATACAGTATTTCCAAATTTTCCTGGGAATCAAAATTTCTAGCCTCTTTTCCCCATCCTTTTTATTATTATTATTATTATTATTTATTTGTTTTGTGCATAAAGCATTTCAGTACTCCACCTTATTCA
>VXAV01003480.1:5593-16949 GCA_013399715.1 Alectura lathami
CCGAGCCCAGCCCCCGGCCCCACCCAGCAGCACCCAGCCCCGAACCCTGGGGCTGAGAGCGGTGTCCCAGCGCTCCCTGAGCTCCGGCAGCTCGGGGCCGTGCCCGCCGCCCTGGGGAGCCTGTGCCGTGCCCAGCACCCCCTGGCGCAGGACCTTTCCCTGGCACCCCCTGACCCTCCCCTGGCAGCTCCGTGCCGTGCCCTCGGGCCCTGTCGCTGTCCCCAGAGAGCAGAGCCCAGCGCCTGCCCCTGCGCTGCCCTGGCAGGGGGCTGCAGGCCGCCATGAGGCCTCCCCTCAGCCTCCTCTGCGCTGGGCCCAGCCAACCCAGGGCCTGCAGCTGCTGCTCACACTTTGCCCTCCAGACCCTTCCCCGTCTGGGGTTGCATGAGAAGGGGGGCGGCAGGGACAGAGGGGCGGGGTTTTGGGGGTGCAGCAGCAGGTGGTGCAGGGCGTGGGGGTGTGGATGCACGCAGTGGGGGCCCGAGAGGCTGAGCTGGCTGCTGTCTCTGCAGGAGGTTGGCCGCATGAAGATTGAGCTGTTTGCTGATGTCGTGCCCAAAACAGCAGAGAACTTCAGGTAAGCAGCAGCTGGCGTTCCCGCAGGATCATCTGGGGCTGCCTGCCTGGAACTGGACTGCAAAGGCTGCACAGGAGTGTTGTGGTGTTAGTGTGACTGCCTGCTTGCCAGAACCACTGCACCTGCTTCAGGTCTATGTCCCCAGAGAGCTGCCTGTGACCATGCAGCATCCTGTCCCCTCTGACTTGAAGGTGAAGGGGTCTGGTCCCTCTCTTCTCTCTCTGTGGAGCTTCTGGTACGCTCAGTGCGTACAAAAGAGAGTCCTTTAATGTGGCAGAAACCTCCTTGCCACCCCATTCTCTACTCCTGACAGCAGAATGTACCACGGGGACGTTCTACTTCCAGAGGAGCAGTGAATGTACCCTGTCCTCTGTGAAACACGGTGTTCTGCTCCACGCTCACTGTCTTTTACCAACCCATTGTTAAGTACCTGAACCTCCTCAGCATCTTCTCAAAACTCTGTTCTGAAATTGAAGTGCTGAGCAGCTGCTGACGGTTCCTATCAGGAATGTCCTCGGTGGAGCAGGGAATGTTCTGCGCAACATTCAGTTTGCCAGATGCAGCTCTTTGTGTCCTCAGAATTCAGATGTGGCTTATGCTCAGCTTTTCTGTGTTTTTTCTTTTTCAGGCAGTTTTGTACAGGTGAATTCAGGTATGTGAGTTATATTCTCCTTGTACCTAGCATACTCAGAGAAACAGGGCTGGGTGACTGGAAGGATGGCTCGCTTGGAAGTTTTCCTCATTATGCCACTCTGAAATGAATGAGTTACAGAAATCTGCTCTGGTGAAAGTGTGACTGGCTTAGTTGGTCACAGCGTTGGCAAACCTTTCCTTTGGGGCATGACTTTGGTCGTACTCTAGCTGCTCTAAAAATACCTTGCCTGCAAATCCCAAGTGTCCATGCTGCAAATTACAAGGGATCCTGTTAAGGTGGTGAGCTGAGTGTTGTAAGCCACCGTGTCCGAGCCCACTGGAGGTTTCCCTTGGCCTCTGATAGCACCACTACAAAATGAGGCCCCAGCAGGCACTCCAGGAGCTGGGTTGACAGTTGCTAATGTGCAGGGCAGCCCATTGGGAATCTGAACTCCTGGGAGGGTTTTGAGTTGGGATACAGGGTGAGTTGTAATGATTTTCTTTTTTATTTCCTTGTAGGAAAGATGGTGTCCCTATAGGTTATAAAGGAAGCACTTTCCACAGGTACTTCTGCTTTTGTTTAGGGCCTTAATAGCAGGATGAGCTGGGTGTGGTTCTGAGACCTGCCTCAAGGGCATTGTTGGTCTAGGAGGCATTTGGAGGTCATGGCTGACCTCATTCTATAGCCTCTGCTGTGTCTGCCCTTTGGGTGCTGCCAGGTGCTGTGGGTCCTCCATTCCCGGTCTGCCAGCTCATAGATCGTCCCCTTCTCACCTGATATCTGTCGCCTGCTGGACACCAGCGGTCCCTCTGGTGGGACCGCTGCTCTCCTGTTGCCTCTCCGCAGCGAGATGGTGGGCAGAAAATGCGGTGGAACAGCTCGTGGGTTGAGATGAGGACAGCGGGGTGGCTGCTCTCTCACAGCTCCCACGCGGTGGTTTTTGTCCTTTGTTAAGTCTGTTACCACAAGAGGTGCAACCAGCGTTACTTACTGGGTTGGTTTGGCCAGTGGCAGGTCCCTTGTGGAGCTGGCTGGAGCTGGCTTTATCCAACGTGGGGGCAGCTTCTCTCAGCGGGAGCTGCCACCCCTGCAGCCCGCTCAGTGCAGCCCCAAATCACCTGGCAGCAGCCAGCAGTTAGTGCTCTCGGTGCGTAGCATTCACAGGCCCTGATGGCTTTCGCTGTGCTGGGATTCATATCTTCTTATTGCATGTTAAGCTGTTTGAGGCATTTTCTACTGAGAACTAAGTACTGTTTTACTTTTTTAGGGTAATAAAGGATTTCATGATCCAAGGAGGTGACTTTGTAAATGTATGTACTATATTGCTTCTGTTTTTTTTTTTTTTTTTTTTCCTATGTTGTGCAGCATGTAACTCTTTCCCTGTCCATACCGATTTGTTGGATCTGCTGGCTCTGTTTTGGGGCATCCAGTAGTGACTGGAGGCTTCCTCAGGGCATTGCTGCCACCTTGCTGCAACAGACTGTAATGTACTCAAAAACAAATCTGGAGTATTGGGTGGAAATATCTCTTCCTGCCCCGTATTTCCTCTTTGTAACAGCATGACAGTATAGCTGGGGACTTTTAAGACTTGCAGAGGTTTGAAAACAAAGGGATCGCTTCCCTGTTTTCAGTACAGACACAGAAAATAAGGTGAAATAAATAAGCATGCCACCAGCCAACTCTTCCACACAACCACTTCTGCTTTCCTAGTCACACCCAGCCCATCCCTCTTCCTCCCCTTCCTTTTCCCTGAAGGGTCCATAGCAGGCACAATGCAACCTCCATCTCTCTCCGGGAGGCTTGGATTTAATCCTTCCATCTCTGTGGACTTCTGGCAGCATACGGGTGACAAATGATGTGCTGTGTGCTTGGGAACCAGTCACTGTTCCTCCTCAGCAGTGAAACACCTCGATAGGTTCACCACTGGTGTGTGCAAATGTCAGTACAGCACCTGCTCGGGGCTGAGTTTAACGCTGTGCTCCTGCTCGGTTATTTCAAAGTCATGCTACAGAACCGCTGCTGGGGCTGACTGGTCACCTCTGTCATGCAGGGAGATGGCACTGGAGTAGCCAGCATATATAGGGGTCCCTTTGCAGATGAAAACTTCAAGCTGAAACACTCTGCTCCTGGTCTGCTTTCCATGGTGAGTATACAATGAAGGCTGATAGCTTTTGGTGCTTTCCCTCTGCCCTTCTCCTAAACTGCTTGCCCTTGGATATGAGGTCTGACAGGGCTGCTTTGTGAGTGCCACCCAGCAGGTTGCTCATGGGTTGAGTGGCACAGAAGTCCTGATCCTGCAGCATCCTTCCTCCTTACCTGCAGGGCAGGGGCAGGCTTTGTTCCATCAGCTTTCACAATAGCTTGATGACTGCAGATTTTGTACAGTGGGTTTTTTTCCTTCTCTGATACTTTATTAAGCACTGACCTTAGCAAGGATGGAGCTTGGGAGTTTCCAAGCCAAAGCAGCGTTACCATGATCTCTTCTGTAACACATGCTTCCTCTTCAGCACCGTAGGAAAAACTGCAAGCGTTGCATGTTGTCTGCTAGGAACAATGACTGCTTTTTGGAACAGAAAGCAAGTGGGGCCAGCAGCAAGTGCTCTTATCCACAGCTACTTGTTCCTCAGCTCTTTGGACTGTACCACTTGCTTTGTCAAAGTATGCTCCTAAAAGAGGTGTCATGACAGCAGAGCAAGCAGCGTGCCGGTTCTGTGGTGGGGGAGAAGGGGTTGCCAGCTTTGTGTCCAAGCAGCATGGCTCTGGAGCTGTTTTGCTGGGACATGCACTGGCCACGTCAGCACTGAGGAGAAGATCCAGTGTGTCCATGGCCTGTGAACTCCTGCAGGTGCAGGACCTGCACAGTTCACTTGTCAGCACAGAACCACGCTTTAGTATCTCCTGGCTAGCCAAAGAGCTTTGGAAAAATTGGAATGGACATCTCTGCAACACCAGTTTTTGGTCACCAGTTTCTGGTGTTGCGGGCATGTTCTCTTAGGAGAGAGCAAAAGCTCTGGGTGTTGTGCTCAGGTCTGAATTGCTCAGCGCAGCGTGTCATTCCTGCGAACCATGTGCTGGCCTGATGGTTAGCTTTCTGATCCTGATCATCGGGGCAGACACCTTTCATGTTCTCAGGCAAGCTTCCAAACAGCAGAAGTCCTCTTTGTTTGTTCTGCCCTGATTCCTGGCGTTCAGTTTTCCCCGTGGTAGCTGTAAGCGTGCTCATCACCAACAAGTTCAGCCTTTGGTTTGTTTCCTTTGGCTTGTGTAGCAATAAGCTTAAATTAAAATAATAATAATTTAAAGAAGCAGCTAGGCTAGTTCTAAAGCAGCAGCTCTTTCCTATGTGAGGTGTCTCTGCCTTCAGCTTTGGGCAGCCCTAATCTGTCCACGCTGTGTTTTGACGTTCTCACCCCAGGCAAACAGCGGCCCAAGCACCAACGGCTGCCAGTTCTTCATTACGTGCTCCAAGTGTGACTGGCTGGACGGGAAGCACGTCGTGTTCGGTGAGTGCCTGCGGGCCTGGGGCGCTGCCTTCTGGCATGGCTGCTGAAATATCAGCTGTGGGCTGCTTGTTCCTTCCCCCTGCTCGTGCCAGCGGAGGTGTTTGTGCAGCCAGCTCTGGGGACAGGTCACTAGTCAAATGAAAGGTTTTTTTTCCCAGCTTAGCCTGAATCCAGATCAGTTCCTTGGTCGCTGCGTCATGTTGGTACGTAAATCCTTGTGCCAGAGCAGGTGGGACTGAGTGGCACAGGGATGCCGTCCTGCCCTGCTGTCAGAGGCTGGCACCCAGGTGGAGATTTCAGCTGAGCTCACAGGCAGCAGCTGTGGTTTCAGAGAACCACTGGCTTCTCATGTACTGCAGCATTTCGTGGCCAGGCGTTAAGCTCCTGTCCTCTTCACTGCTTCCTCGAATTCTCAAGTACCTCTGAAACATTCCCTTCCATTTTTTGTCGTTACGAACACTGTTTGATGGAGTTCATGTGTTCTGATGGTTGTTCAGCTCCCGCTAAGTCTCAAAACCTGGATTCCTACACATGCCACCCCTTCGAGGGGAAAACACACTTCATGTATTCTGAGTGCGGAAAATACTTTCAGGGGAATTGTTTCTTTTATCAATTTAGAGCTCAGCAGCAAACCTTGGAGTGCCCAGGGCTTTGCAGGAGGGACAGAAATTCATAGGTGTGCTGGGGAGGGCAGCAAAGCTTAAAGCAGGCCGTGCTGAAAGGATGCATTTTCTCCTTCTAGGTAAAATTGTTGACGGGCTGTTGGTAATGAGAAAAATTGAAGTAAGTTGGATTTGCCTTTTTTCTTTGTGAATGTCCATGTTGGGAAGTCACGTGGGAGAGCAGCGTGGGTTGTTGTCTCTCCCCTGCTGTCGATGGCGATAGCGGGTGTCACCAGTTGTCATCGTTGTAAGATAACAGGAAATCTGCTGTGACAGAGTCTGTCATTGAGATTGACTGTAGAAATGCCATGCTCCCGTAGTTGCTAGTTGGCCTTTGAACGGGGATTTTGCTCCCCTAGCTTTATTTGCAGCGCTGTGCATTTGTTCAGGAAGCTGAACTGAAAAGCTGTTCCGTCAGCAGCGCAGGAAGAGCGTAAAGCAGATCGCTTCTGTGCCATTGCCTAGGATTATTCAGTGGATGCTAAATCATCAGTTCTGCTGGTTTGCGATCAGCATATTCAATTAAAAAAGTTAAATCGTGATGGGCTTCCAGGATAATGTGTTCAGATAAATATGGGCAGGCATGGCGGCTGCCCTACTCGGGGTGCTCCGTGGCTGGAGCAGACAGCAGGGTGTTACGTGACACAGCTGGCACTGGCTTCATGGCACGCTGCTTTGGGTGGGGAAATGTGCACAAGGGCCCTGCCATCAGGGAATCCAAAAAGCAGGACGAAGGCCGAGCTGCCAGCTGCTGGGTGTTGAGAAGAGGTCGCGTGCAAGGCGCTGGACAGCGCGATGCAGTCCGTGTGCTGCCAGCCCTCTTCACCAACAGCACCTTTGGGAGCGCTGCTGGAAGGGCTGTGCGTGTGCTTTGTAGGGTCTGCATCATGGCAGGGAGTGGGAAGTTAAAGGAATTGAGTAGGGCTCAGGAAAGAGCAGCCAAGTCCAGCAGAACATGCAGCTCAGAGCGAGAGGTGCCTTGTGGCTGCCTGTGGCTTGAACTCCCCTGCTGTACAAACACAAGTTTGCTTTGCTAGTTGCAGCTGTAGTTAGTCACCTTAAAGCCAGAAGCCAGAGCAGCCTCAAGTGACATCGTGTCTGTTCGTGAGGTGTAACGCCATGTGTTTGTCTGTCCCCAGAACGTGCCTACGGGTCCAAATAACAAACCGAAGCTGCCAGTCGTGATCTCTCAGTGTGGGGAGATGTAAAGCAGTGGAGCGGGACCGTGGTAAGGCTCAGTCCTCAGAGGCACCCAGTGCAATTGGAGTGGGGGTTGTTGCGCTCCTCGCTTTTCTCTTGACTTGTTTGCACGTTGATGTGAGCTTGCAGAAAGCTGGCTCAGCTCACTGAACCTCCAGAAAACACTTTCTCTAATAGCATTGGTTTTTACCAGCTCAGCTCTCTGAAGCAGCCTCCCTTCAAGCTGCATAAAGATCAGAGGCAGCACTAGAGGGGCAGGATTTTGTGGCTGCAGCCTAAGGGAGGGTGGGGTGATGGCAGCCCTGCCTTGGCTGGGGTTCGGCTGCCCTGAAACCAGGGGGTGAAGGGGTCTGCAAGAGGAATCCAGCTGGTGTTGCTCAGGCAGGAGGGAGTGGGAGGTTCCCTTTGACCTGCAGCTTAGTGAACTACCTGCTGCTACAGAAAGCAGAGCGTCTGTGCACGGTGCAGGCAGGGATCGGGAAAAGAAGTGCTGGAGGAGGAGAGGGCTTGAGCCTCCTTGCTCCCTGCAGCTATAGGACAGCCACCACTGGAGGGCCGAGGAGTTACCGTGTTCCATAGGCTTAATTCAGAACACCACCACTGTCCTCATGCAAAGGGAGATGTTTCCAGCATTTACCATGACCCAGGCTTCGTTTTGGTTAACAAACAGGCACAAGGCTGAGCTCAGAGTAACGCAGAGTATTCTGTTTGCATTGTCTGCCCACTTCACTAAAAAACACCACAAGCATTTAAGCAAATCTGACCAGATTTCAATGTGTCAGGCTGCAGCTTGTCAAAAATGTGCTGTATTAGCCTTTTGGATGCTGATTTTTCAAATTTCAGCAGGCAGGCACTGACAAAAGCAACTCCACACAATTTCTGACCTTCCAAAGATGTCTGGAATTACCCACAAAGACGCATCCCTGCTGCCGTGGTAAAAGTCCTTCACGTCTGCAGTGCTCCAGATGCTTCTGTTTGAAGTGACAGTATGCAATGTAGTCATTCTCATGGTCTCGGTACTCCTGGTGGCACTTTGAGGCGTTTGGAGATGGGGACAACCTTCTTAACAGGCAGAGACCTATGCGGATGGGTGGGGTCACATTTTGGGACCCCTCAGGCCCAGCTCTGTCGGTCATTTTTTTTTTTTTCTGGAGCCTTTACACACAATCTCTAGTCAGCATCCAGCTTGCTACCTTCAATTCCAGGCACGAGGCTGGTGCCACCCTGCTTACTTCCTAGCCAGGTCTAAGGAAATGCCTTCCAGCTGCCTCTTGACAAGAGTGGGGCTCATTTCACCCAACTTCAGACAGCTCCATCAGTTATTTGTCAAAATCCCTTCAAATCAGCCAGGACAAAGAGTTATAAATTGGTTATAAATCCGGAGGCAGGCACAGGTGCCTGGAATGGAGACAGGTTTGCTGTGAGGAGCACCCAGCTTGGTACCAGTGACACTGCGCCATCGGGCTGTTGCGGGGTGTTAAGGCTGTCCAGTGTTTCACACCTGCTTGTTCTCTTTGTTTCAGTGCTCTTTGCAGGTGGTTTGGCCTTTGCCAGCTCCGTGCAGGTGCAGCTCCAGCCGCTGTCCCCAGTCCTCTTCACAGGCCAAGCCCACACTCTTGACATCCTCCTGAAATTATTAAATAATCGGCATATATCTTTTTTTTTTTTTTTTACAACATGTTGAAATGTACATAAAGGATTTTGTTAAATACCTATGTAGTGGGCATCAGTTAACGCTTGGGCGTGGATTCTTTGGGCAAGAAGGGTTACTGTGTTCTTACTGTCTTTTCTGTGTCTGCTTTGTGCGTGACCCCCAGCTGATTCAGCAGGGAACGTTTCCTGTGTGCAACAGCAAGAGGCATTGCTGCTGGGCATTTGCTAAACAGGAAAGAACCAGCAAAGGATCAGGGCAGAGCTCTGCTACACCAGCTCCTTTCCTTGGTAGGTAAATAAGGCTGCCTGGTAGAGGGGTTCTGGGCAGCTTGGGAATGTCCAGAACCTTTCTACAGGCATCTGTTTTGAAGCAGAAGAAGTAGGAACAGTAAAAGGATATCACAGGATGAGTTTGGGCTCTGAAGTGAGTTACGCTGTGCCTGGCACATCCTGCAGCTAGGGCACGGGGCTCTTGGGCCACCAGGGCTAGAGGAATTTACACACCAGGGCTAGAGGAATTTACACACCAGGGCTAGAGGAATTTACACAGGTGTTAGAAGGGTGTCACAGGAGGTTTTTTGGCTGGGAAATAATGAGTTGTGCTGTAGGAGTGGAAATCAGGGCTCCTTACTCTGAATGATTGCAAAGAACACAGGCGAGGCTGCAGGCTTGAGGGAAAAACTGCTGGCCTCAGGCTGGGTTTGCAAGCTCACCTGCTGGGGGGGTTTGAAAGCGCCCCTGGACGGGGCTGGGCTCCGGGGAGAGTTTTCTTGTGTCGCAGGTGAAATACCAAAGAGGCTGGACAAAGTCTGTTCTGCGTGATCTTTGCCTGAGGCGTGGTCTGTAGCTCCTGCACTGCCCACTGGTAGCCAGCAGCGCTGACGTGCTGCAGGGCAGGTCCTGCAGGCGTGCTGCGGTGTGCCCTTCTGTGTAACAGCTGGTTAAAGTCTCTAAGACAGGCTCTGGCTGTCGGATTTTCCACGTCCCCATTCCTGGGATTGCACGGCTGCTGAGGACACTTGCACTGACTTCTCTCCAGCCCAGCGTGTCTCACTTGTCCCTGCAGCATGTCAGGTGGTGAACATGAAGCACGCCATCCCTTTACCCTTCAGGCCCAAACAGCCTTGGTGTTGGGGAGACGAGAGTTGAAAATGCCTCGTGGAGGAGAAAACTGGACCCAGGTAACAGCTGGGAGATAGAGTGACCAAAACATGTTGTTCCTGCTCAGGAGATGTGTCCAGATGCCCTTTCCCTATGGGGCTGAGGCATGGGCTTAGCTCCAGGTGGCTCGGGGCAGCGCTGCCTGCCAGCTGCAGCGCTGAGGTTCGCAGTTCTGGCTGCGGACACCCAAATTCACTGTGCTTTCTTACCAGGGAAACCAGCCTATTTCTGGGTCTGGGCTCAGCAGCGTTTCCTCAGCCTGATGTATTTATGTCACCGTGATCAGCTAGTCGTGCTTCCTGCATAGCAGGGGTCCCACAGCTTCCCCAAATTAACATCTAACAGCGGTAAATCCATTACAACCTCTCGAAAGTTGTTCCAGCAGTTGATTACATCCCCTGTTAAGTTTGCCTACCTTGGGCACTGAATGCACTGAGTTTCAGCTTTCCAGCTGCTGTTCCCTGCTGGCTGGAAGTTCTCTCCAAGTACCATTGTTTTGGGGTTTAATTCCCTGTGATGAAGTCACCCCGCAGTCATGTGTGAAGCAAATCCTGGAATCTGCTGCAGAGCAGATGATGGTTATCCTCTCTCTGAGCTCCAGCATCCTCCTCCAACTGTGGACGTTGCAGCGTTTGGCTGCGTCTTCCTCAGCTGAGGATCACGTTAGCCTCCCGCCCCTGCAGCGTGCCCCTCCTCAAAAGCTGCCATGTCCTGAATCCACTAGCTGTCGGGGGGGACCCTGTTCTGGAGGTGCACAGCCCTGACATCCTCACAGCCTTCGTCACTGAGATCTGAAGATTTCTCCCCAGTTATCGGTAAAACTGATAAATAGCTCTGAGCCTCTATTTTACGTGGCCCTCTAATTTATAGGCCATTATATTTTACGACATTTTTCAATTGTTTCACCGAGTGCCATTCAGTTTTGATAGCATTCTCGTTTCTTAATCAAGGTCATGATACTAATGCAGATCCTCTGCAGGACTGTGTGACTGTATTGAGCTCTCTCCTTCACTGGCTGAGTTGGAGATCTTACGGGAAAAGAGTTTTAGTCAAGTTAGCTTGGCAAAACCAGTGTCCATAAGCCCACCCTGGCTGTTAAACTACTCCTTTTGAATTGTCCATTAATCAAGCGATGTTTCAGCGCCTTCATCTTGTCGGGGGCTGCCATCAAACCAACGGATCTCTAATGACTTTGGTCACGGTGCTCACCTGCAGGGTTTTACCCACGTGCTTGCTCTCTCCCCCTCTGTCCGTAGAGGATCGCCAGCCTCGCGGGGCCTTGGATCAGCCTGAACCAGCAGCAGAAGCAGTCAGACTCCAAGAGCTGAGCAGTAATTTGTGTGTGGTGCTGAAGGGTTGATGCCAAGGGATGCCTAGCATGCTGACAGCATCTGCTGATAGAGATGGGTCTCCCAGGGGCTTCGGTGCTGTTCTCGGTGGTTGCTCGTGACCTTTCCTCCTTTTGGGTGTCAGGAATGGTGTAGCCAAGGGCAGGGCTGTGCATCTGCGGCCAACAACCACATTTCGAGGGCAGAAGGGAGATAACCTGGTGGACAGGAACACCGTGTTTCCCTTGGACCTTCCTCCAGCAGAGATCTGAGCCACTGCGAAGTGAAGCTGGGAGGATGGGGACAGAGGGGAGGTGTAAGGTGGCCCCTGGAGAAAGGCTCCATCAGAACAAACCCAGCTCTGGAGCTGTCCCCGCTGCCTGGGCAGAAGAAGGGTTCAGCCCCACCGTGTGCTCCTGCTCCCTTGGCACCGGCTGGGAAGCGTTGCTGAGATGCTAGGGAAAAGGCTAATTAAAGGCAAGAATTTGAAGAGACCTCTGACCCGAGGCCACGGCCTGGCTCTTAAGTAGCTCAATTAGCAAGCATTTATCTTGAGTGGCTGCCCAGGTGTAATGAGAGGAGCTCCTCGGGCAGCAGCGCGCCCACGAGCAGACGGGGCCGAGCGCCCACGAGCCGCA
>VXAV01003481.1:1694-18683 GCA_013399715.1 Alectura lathami
CGGTCCCCCCGGGGTCGGGACGGAGCCGGCGCCTTTGGCAGCCAGGCCGGGGGCTGCGGAGGAAGAGGAGGAAGAGGCTGGTGCCGGCCGCCCAGCAGGGGCAGCTTTGCGGCAGGGTGCAACCCCTGTCGCCTCCCAGGGGTGTGCGTGCAGACCTGCTCTCCCTGGGCAGCTTCCCTCACCAGCCCGCTGCTGCAAGAAGCCGGCGTTGCTGCTGCCTTCTGTCTGATTTTTGGGGAGCACGGTGCTCGTCTCTTCGCCATGAGCTGCAGACGTGTGCTCGGGAAGCAGCAGGCTCCAGGTCCTAGCTGGGCTCACGGCCGCAGGCCCCCCGCGCCCCTCGCTGCCTGTTCGTGGCTGTGGGTGCTGGGGGAGCGTGGCTGCTCTTGGCAGCCCATCTGTGAAACAAAACCTTCGAACACAGCGCTAAAGCAAGGTGGACGCGTTGCCTGACTTCTGTGTAGCTGGGCAGTGTTCTTGAAAGTGTGCTGATCGTAACGCCTAATGCTTAGCTGTGTTTCTCCAGTTCAAATCTGAACATCAACGATGTCTTAGGAAACTACTCGCTGACTCTGATAGACGCACTGGATACCCTAGCGGTGAGTTGTCAGAATACTTTGGTTTTATTCCCGCTTTCGTGTTTGGAGAGAATACAAGTTGCCCCAAAGTGAAGAAATCATTAACTAGTGAGGAAGATGGTTGTGGTGGCGCAGAGCAATCACAGGCTAGCTGTCAGTTATGGGGAGAAGCTGAAGCAATACTGCATCATCTCCGGAACCTTCTCTGGCCCTTGGTATCCACCAAGTCTTAGCTAACCTTGGAAATCAGTAGGCCTTTGGAGACTTCAATAGCTGTACTTCTGCTGTACGATAAAGCTTCAGAATGACTGCGTGGCCTTCCTAAGTGACATTAACCAAAAGCTCCGGAAGGAAGTTCACAAGGTCAGTCTAAGAAGCTGAAGGGAACAAACTGAATTTTGCAAATTAATTTAAAGGTACGCTGTAAAGTTACATTACTAGGACATAATGCCAAAGCATCGTTATTTTGCTAACGAAACCTAGAGAAAGCTTTTTAACAGGAGATGGTCGTGAATTTCTGAAAGGATGAAGTCAGATGGATGAGGTGTTTTGAGAGACATGAGAAACTCCAGATGCCGCTGAAAATACGGGCGTCTGGTCTGTTCTGCTAGTTCAGTTTGCACAGTGGCAATGGGGCTAGGAAGATGGGAGTCTGCCACGATTTGTCACACGGTGCTAGAGCCAGGTGCAGGAAACCTAGAATCAAAACTCCACAGAGCTTCTCTCAGAATGCTTGTGAAACTGCGGGTCTCAGCTGCAGGGCAGTCGAACTGAGGTGGAATTATGGTTGTGACCAACAACTTCTGTTTTAAAAGAGATCTTTGAAGGAAAGAGGTAGAGGGTGAAGTGGGGATGTGGTACAGCATTAATTCAGTTAGTCTCCTCTTGACGGTGGGTTCATCTGGGATTGAACAATTCTGATGTCCTTTACTCTGAGGATGAACTCAGACCACAGCAGAACAAACAAAAACCCAAACCAGCCCCCAACAACAACAATTATTTTTGAAATGCACTCTTAAATGGCAGTGGAGTGGGTAGCTTTCTGGAAAGTCTGCTAAACAGGAGCTTGAAGGACTTTGTTCAGGACCTAGTTGATACGACTGTTGGTCTAAAATGTGTACTTGCCATTCTCTTGTTTTCCATCTTCTTTTGAAGCAAAAATTGGGCATAATACGTATATTTTTTTTATAATGTGAAAGGTAATGGGAAATTCCTCAGAATTCCAGAAAGCAGTGAAGCTGGTGATTGACACAGTTTCATTTGACAAAGACTCAACAGTCCAGGTTTTTGAGGCGACAATCAGGTGTGTAGCTCTCATTTCCTGTCTTTGAAGCCGGAAGGAGGCTGAAGGCTTGGTGTGTGATGTGGGAGGGCCGAGGTGAAATCGCTGATAAGGATATCTTTGGCAGTCTGTTACACAGCTGCTCCTTGACTAAGGTTTTTTTAACCGTGTTGGGACAGTATTGCATCTTTCCATATTTAAAATGTTTTCAATGGCTCACGTGTGACTTGGTGCAGTGGAACAGTGGCAGTCCCTGCTCCATGCTTCCAGACTGCTGCTTTGTTGCTGTTACTCTTGCAGCAGAGACTCAGATCTGTGTGCAACAAAGAGCCCTGCTGGCAGGTTTTCCTCGTTACGGTGGCTTTCCGTGGGCCTTCTGCTGCTTTCGCTTTTGTTTTAGGTGAAAAACAGACGTGTCTGTTCTACAGACGAGTTTAAGATATTGTCTGATATTAAATGGCTTCATTATTTGAATAACTGCCTTAAACTATTTAGTTGCTGCTTGACTTTGTTACGTTTTCTTTTTTTAGGAATTTTAAGTTTCTATAACAAATTTAATGTCATTTGCAGCAGCAAAAGAGGTGAGGGAGTGTGGTCTTTGCTCAGACTTGGTAGCCTCCAAAGTGCTGCTGAGTTGGGTAGATTTTGTAGAACGGGATGTTGATGCTTCTGTGGGTGACAAAGCTGAAATGATTTCTAGATATTTTACTTAATCATGGGGGAAAAAAACAGATCTCCTTCTGTAGTGCCTTTAAGAGGCACAACACAATTCTTCTGTTAAACGTGGTGCTGGTGAGGGTTTAGCTGCAGAACTAGGTTCAGATGAGGTTTAAGACCTGGAGCTCTTTTCCTTTTCCAACAGGGTTCTGGGAAGCCTGCTTTCTGCCCACATAATAATTACGGATGCCAAACAGCCTTTTGGTGACATGACCATTAAGGATTACGATAATGAACTGTTGCATATGGCTCATGACCTCGCAGTGAGACTGCTCCCAGCCTTTGAGAACACCAAAACTGGGATTCCCTATCCTCGGGTAAGTGAGCACGTCAGCAGGGTGTGGAAAGACTCCGAAAGCAGGAGCTCTCCTGTCGTGCACCTGGAATTCCGTGCCCTGTTCGTGCACCTGGGGTATTTAGCCTGCACTAATTCCACTGAAATGGGTGCGTGGGGGATCTGTGGTGAAATGGGTGGTCTGTAGGCTGTTCCTTGTGCCTGGTAAACATTTTTTTTGAGGCTGTTTTCTCACGGTATGTATTGCTCCTGTGGGTCAGCAGACCTTTGTTCCCATGCTGCTTGGGTATGATGTGCCCTGCCCTGTGCTTTCCACATGTATAGTAACAAACAGAGCTGTCAGTGAGAAGGTTAACAGGAATTGCTGCAAAGGCAAATAGTCAGGGAAAATACCTTTGTTGGTGACCTGGTACTAAAATAATTGTGGTGGCAAAATAAATAGAGCCTGGAATAATTGTTGTGTTGGGCTTGGATTTGTCATAGTCTGGAATGCTGCTCAGTGCGTGCTCAAGAATGCTGCAGTGTGCCTGAATGCAGCACCCTCTGCTTTTGAACATGCAATACCTGAGGAAAAAGGTGTAAGTTCTAGTGGGAGAACGCGCAAGCATAAAACTAATTAGCTGCTTGGAATTTCTGGGCACAGCAGCACAGCTTTTCCTCCGGATGTGTCGGGCGTTAGGAGCATGAGCTTTCACTTCCGCTCAGGGCGTACTAAAGCAGTTGAGGGCGGCACAACTTCCCTTCAGCATTTTGTGCCGTGGGGAAGGTGAGGAGCATTCACTGATGAAGCTCTTGAAATCAAGAGCACTAAGCTAGGAGAGGTGGTGCTTGCATCACTCCTGGAAGAACCCAAACGGTTAGCAGGAAAAAGCAGATTGAAATTTGGAAGGGTTAGCAAGTGTAAGAGTAACAAAGTCAGGATTTCCCACCTTAAAGATGATGTTACAAAGTTAGAAGATGAATTTCAGGCATTCTTTGGGGAAGTTTTTTGACCAAGCAGCAGTGTGCTGGCTTTCAAAGCATCGCAAAAACCAGTGGAAAAAGGCTTTGTAATAAATACGAGACTGCAGATCAGAGCCGAGCTTCATGAGACGCAGCCTGCCTGCTTGCTGTTAGCACTCTCTCTGTTTCACAGGTCAACCTGAAGAAGGGGGTGCCTCCAGACAGCAATAATGAGACCTGCACTGCCGGAGCTGGCTCCTTGCTGGTGGAATTTGGCATTCTGAGCAGGCTGCTCGGTGATTCCACCTTCGAGTGGGTGGCCAGGCGAGCTGTCAAAGCACTCTGGAGTCTCAGGAGCAATAACACTGGACTGCTAGGTAATCTCTGAGGTGTGCTCTGTTGGCTGGCCGTGTGTTTTCAGCTGCCTCAGTCTCCTGTATTAGAATGCCATTGCTGTGCAGATTTCTTCCATGTATCAAAGCTTTGTTGGTCTGTTTCCTGCGTAGCTGTGAAGTCGTACTCTGCTTGTGTACTTGTGCTTTCTGTTGACCAAATGGCACTTTATAATTTCCGTAGAAAAGTGGATGCTGTGGCTCCCTGAGACACAGGTTTCCAAAGGCACGTTTTTCATTAGGCTGGGGAATGAACCTGAAGGCCTTGCATTCGTATTCCCGTTGGGAGGACTGAGGTTGGCGGGTGACTCAAATTGCTGAGATGAATGCAGGTGTATACTAGCTCCTTGGACGGATGCACTGTAACACTTAAATCGAAAGTAATCTTTGTGCATTCCTCCTTAAGACTTTTTAAAATGTTACATTTTTAAGTTTTTTATTTCATTTTATTTTCCTCTGATGTTCTTAGCAATGTTAAACTGAACCTTTTGTCTGATCTGAAAGGAAATGTTGTGAATATTCAAACTGGCCATTGGGTTGGAAAGCAAAGTGGCTTGGGAGCAGGATCAGATTCATTTTATGAATACCTTCTGAAGTCATACATCCTCTTTGGAGAAAGGGAAGACCTGGAGATGTTCAACGATGCTTATCGGAGCATTCAGAACCACTTAAGAAGAGGGTATGTTGTTTCATATGAGCATAATTTCTTTAAACATAAATATTCTAGCATTATGTGACAGATAGGGCTAGAAATTTTCTGTTCTCTTTTTCTTTGAAAAAGAAAATGTTTTCTCTGGTAGTCGCTGTGGAAATAAATGTACAAACTGTATGGCATTATTGGTGCAAAGCAGCTAGGCTGGCTGCCATCCAGATCAGTGAATGTTAGGCTGAGAGAAGGCTGTAGAACTGTGAAGGAAATGTGTTAACCTGTAGTACTTCGTAGGGCCTGATCTCAACTTGTGTGACTTTTGGTAGGGATTCTGCTGGTACAACTTAGGGATGTGAGGTGCATAGGTTTAGGAATTAATTTTCTGAGAGCTGGATGGACTTCTTTGTTCTTTTCAGAAGGCTTTGAGCCTAACACTGACAAACCGCAGCATATTCTCTTTGCTCTTGGCAGTGCTGTAAAACGAAACATGCATTGTGTTCTTCTAAAACAGTGAATATTTACACACCCTTACTGTTACTTGGCAGTCGAGAAGCTTGCAATGAAGGTGAAGGTGACCCGCCTTTGTACGTGAATGTAAACATGTTCACTGGACAGCTGATGAACACCTGGATTGACTCTTTGCAAGCCTTTTTTCCTGGGCTGCAGGTAAAATGGGCTTTCCTATTTGTTAAAGGCTGAGTGACACAACGAAGGGATTCTCAGAGAGGCTCGTTCTGATCCTAGCCTGTACACGAACCTGAGCATCTCCTCTGAGACGAGCTGTAACCAGCTGGCTGTTTGGGTGGGAGAGGCTTGGGGCTGCTCAGCCTCTGCACCAGGGTGACAGCGCTTCAGTTCAGCATTACAGCAGTGGAGGTCTTGGCCTGCTCTGTATGAGATCTGAGATGCTTCAGAGCTTGCTCAAGGAACCTCAGAGTCTGCATGCCGTGCTGCAGGGGGAGCTTTATTAAGTGACACGTTCTCATGCACAGAGCAGAAAGCAGCCTGCCAGCCTTCAGTGTTAAGCATGCTTGTGTATGGCTGTTGTTACTCCCAGGTGCTGATAGGAGATGTGGAAGATGCTATTTGCCTCCATGCTTTTTATTATGCCATATGGAAACGCTACGGAGCTCTCCCAGAGCGATACAACTGGCAGCTGCAAGCACCGGATGTGCCCTTTTACCCGCTGAGGCCAGAGCTGGTGGAATCCACGTATCTTCTCTATCAGGTACTTGACTCTTCGGAGCTTACAACACCTGTTTTGGCAAAAATGGTTTGAATCAGTCACTCCTCCCCTCTCCAGCCCCTGCCACGTACGTAGTCACTAGTGGACTGCTCAAAGTTAGTGCCTCTGTGTCTGCGTGCTCTTACACAGAGGTCTCTGTTTTGGCAGTTGTTGTGTTATGTAGGTGCTGTGTTGCTTGCTTTGAAAATAGCCTCTTCTGTAGGTCGGGCAAAAGTGAGACCCAACAGCCTGTTGAAGAAAAGTTGGCAGAGTTTTACGCAGTAGAGACTTATGACTTGTTAACAGAAATCATTGGAGCAGTGTAGTAGCTTTCATTGCTGCGTTGTCCAGGCGCGGTCTCTGGCTGGCAGCAGATACACTAAACTAGGATAACTTTCTGGCTGCAAGAAAGCTATCAGAGCTTGAATTTATTACAAGTTTTACTATGTTCCTGCACAGAGTGATCTAAGCCATGTTCCTATAAAGCTAAGTTTCCTGTAACAGATGAGAATCTGATACTACTATGCCTTTGATGTAAGTGTTACTTTTACAAGATTTCCAGATGTCTGACTCTGCCTGTTGTCTGTCTTCCTTATTCAGGCCACAAAGAACCCATTTTACCTTCACGTGGGAATGGATATTCTACAGAGTTTGGAAAAATACACAAAAGCGAAGTCAGTCTCCCATGTTCTTTGTCTTCTCTCACTGCTATATATGCATATATTTTTATATAAACACTCTATAGAATCCAGTCTGCTGAATGTAGGTAAAGCAGGAAACCCAATCTTCCACGAAAGCCACAAGTGATAATTTATTTCTGGAACAATTATTTTTCTCATTTGAAAATGAAATTTATTGGCCAGGGATTAATTTATACGCCTTCAGAATCATATAACTACCTTTTAAAATGTGTTGCTGATGATCACATGGCAAAAGCTGGTAAAATTACTTTTTTTTTTTTTAATTTTCCTATGGCTCCTGCAAGAATAATTCTAACTTCATGGCCCCATGTTGTTTGACTAAACTGGGGGGGGTGGGGGGGGGGGGCCTCTGAGCTAGTCTCTGCTGCATATCAACTTTCTTCTCTAGGCAGCAGCTGAGTCCTGCATATCTGAACTCCTTGCAGGAGTCAAAGGGAAGATGGTGGATTTTCATTCAACTCTTGGTATTTACTTGACATGGACAGGCCTGTATGAGCCGTAAGGGAGTATAAAATGGTGACCTTCTGAAGTTTAGGGGGATTCAGATGCTGGGTAGAGGTGTGACTGGAAGAACTGCAAGTGTGCTGTATGCTGGCTTGCAACTCCATCATTTCTAAGGGTCAGTGGAAGGGAAGAGCAGTAGGTAGCTCGGGGAGAAAACCCTTGCATAAGACCAGCCTTCCAGACCTGTGTCCCTCGTGCTCACGGAGGAGTAGGTCACCAGAATGCCCATGGTTACAATCTCCTCAGGATAGCAGAAATCAGTAATCATTGCTTCCTAATAAGAGACTTGTGTCATTTTAGCATCTCCCCTGGTGCCTTGCAATGGTGTGAAGTTGAGGAACGTTTAGGGAGTCCTACAAGATCAGAATTAGTGGGAACTAAGCCCAAACTACCCTTCAACCTTTCAGGTGTGGCTATGCTACGTTACACCATGTTGTAGAGAAGACGAAAGAAGATCGAATGGAGAGCTTTTTTCTCAGTGAAACATGTAAATATTTGTACCTGGTATGTACATAATCTTCATTTCAAATACACTGTCTTGCGGGTAATGTGCACTGACATGACACGGGGAGGCAGGCTCTCTTAGAAACTGCTAGGCTCTGGGGAACAGAGGTATTTAAGTATCAGAGTGCACTCTTCTTTGACCCCACCCTGGTCTTGGAGGTTTGGGCAGCTGCCTGAGCTCGCTGTCCTGAATTGAAAGAGCTGGCAGCTCCTTCAGGGTTGAAAGCTGAAAGGAGAGGGAGCAAGACTGAAGGAGGCTCAGCTCTAAGCTGAACTGCTGCTTGTAGCCATTTTAGATGAATAGCAGCAGCCTGCAATTGCTCTGTCTCAGGCTTTGGCAGTCATAGGAGAAAACGTTTGAGCCAACACAGCTTAAGCTGCTGTTCTCGATCTCCTTTACTGTAAAAAATAAAAATGTGTGAATGAATAGCAACAGTGCATGCCAGCCTGGAAATGCCTGCATAGTGCAGCATAAAAAATAAGGGCACCTTAAGGTGTGTGAGAAGTTTTTTTCTTTTTCTATCCTCTTTCAACTGCTAAAATAAATCACTTGTTCTAAAAGCTTTATTTCCATTTGCTTTTTAACTTCTTGACGAGGGGACTTGAAAAATATTGCGTACTTTATTCACTGAATTCAGCTCTGTCTTTCCCGTCTCTCGTTCAGTTGTTTGATGAAGACAATCCAGTGCATAAGTCTGGAAATAGATATATGTTTACTACTGAGGGACATATTGTGTCTGTGGATGAACGTTTTCGTAACTCGCTGTGGCAAGACATCCTCCCTGAAGAAGAGGACAGCGCAGAAAAAGTGAAACCTACTGAATTAAAGGCAGCCAACGTCAGCTCTAATGTAAGGGGTGCACAGAATGCCCCTGGCTGGTACTGGAGAAGGGAGTGTGTGTTGGGCTGGGTTAGGCAGTGGAGAAACAGCCGTTTGGAGGTGGTACTCTGGGGTTCTGCTTTGTTTCCTTTGTAAGTGCTCAACAGCCGAGAGGCTCCCATGTGGCCAGACTTTCAGCAGTGAAACGAACAGACGGGGTAATGTGGGAGGGATTCTGTTGGAGGTGAAGCCTGTCCCTGTTTAAGTACTTTGCAATAGTTAGTTTTTTCTTTGTTCGTTCATTTCCAATTATTTCTCCCTTCCCCTTTTCCTTGCCCTTAAAGACTTCCATTGTTGCTGTGTTGGGGAAGGGAAAGAGCAGAGTTGGATTTAAACAAACCTTTTTTTTTTTCTCGGAATGGTTTTGAGGCAAGTAAAGGTGATCGTTCTTAAATTGGAATTGACTGAGTACGGAAGAGTGGATCCAGTGCCTATCACCAACCAAAACAGTTACGTTTTAAGTACACATCTGTTTAAATCTCTGCTCCTACCATGGTTCCTTCTCCCTAACCCCAGTCCTGCAGAAAAAGAGCATTATTTTGAAAACATTCACAGTTGTCATAGTGAAGGAAGCCTTGATTGAATAACAAACTGCAGCAGCCTGGTGTGTGTTTGGAAGCTTGCAGCCTTCGCTGAAGAAACACTTGCTGTTCGTTTATGTTGTTTGTGCTGCACTTTACTTGTTTGTAAAGGGAGGGAGAGTAAGCCCCAGAAGTGCTGCTGGTTACAGTTTTCTTTACTGGGAAGTAGTCTTTGGTCACTGATGCTGAAATGCCTGCTGTGTCAAAGAGGATGTGGGACTGACTGCAGGGTGGAGTTCTTAAAGATCCTCTCATTTTGTTAACAGTGCAACAGAGTTCCAGATGAGAGGAGATACCTGCTGCCCTTGAAGAGCAACTACATGCGGCAGATTGACCGGATGGTGGGCTTGATCTGAGCGGTTCTCCAGAGGAACTTCTGTCATGTGTCGGGAGAAGCATGGGGTTTGGCTCTAGGCATTCCTCTTCAGCTACACGCCTGCACATGCAGAATCACTTGGGTATCCCTCATGCTTGTTAGTTTTCAATTGTGGGCCTGGGGGGAGATGTTGTTCCCTTACAGGTTTGGTCTTCTGAGCTATGAAAACTCCGTGTGCCACATGATTAGAGATTTCTTGTTTTAAGGCTTCCTAGGAAAAATGTTACAAATGAAGGTTGAATATACTTTTAAAAAAAAGTAAAGGAAAAAAAGGAAAATTGGCATGTGCCACTTAGCTACCTCTTTGTAGCTGCATTACAGATTTCCCTTTAGAAAAGGGTCACGTATTTAATTTGAAATGATCTTGGGTTTGGGGAAGGAATGGGAAAGTGCAATTTCTTACACCAAGTTGAATCATTGAGTATTCTGACAAGCATCACGCAATCTTAAGTACTTCTCAGGTAGGAACCCACTGGTAGTGGGTTTTGGCTAAAACAAAAACGTGCTCTGTAGAATAGTATCTTGAAAAGGTAGCTGCTTTTATGGCCGAGAGTTATCAGTATAGCCGTGAGATTCCTCATATGCAGTCACAAGGGCCTGTAGCTACAGAAACCAGGAATAACACAAATTCAGTGCCTTTTTTTGTAAGGGGGTGTGTGGGGGGTAAAACTACAAAGCCACTCAACTGTGGAAGCAGCTAATGTGTTACAGCTCAGCTGAGCATGAGTGCCAGAAGTTACCTTGCCTGCCCTGTGTCTAGTGCCTCTTGGAGAGAGATGCTGCTGAGAGAAGAGCTGCTACAGCAGTAGGTGAAGAACAAACTGTTTCACGTTCCTTCCAGCATTAACGTCTCAGTGCCTTACATTTTCTTCACTAGCAGAAAAACCCAGAGCTTACCTGGGAGGAGGGCTAAAGTATTTTTGAATAGCTAGTGAAAATACTCAGTGGGTCCCGAAGTAACTTACATGTGGGGCAACTTCTCTGTTAGTGCAAGAATATCACCTGCCGTGCTCATCCCAAAGAATACTTGGGGCTGGGTTTGTTCTCTGTCAGTGTAATTAGTAAGGGGGCCATCTGGGCATCTCCCTAGGGAGGGACCTGGTGGGCTCTCTGAGCCTGCAGTATGCTAACTGCCGTCTTTCACGAGGCAGTTTGGTTCCATCACAGCAGGGCCATGGTGCTGACTCGTGCTGTCACGTACCTGCAAACTGTGCCTCTTGGTTCCTGCGAGAAGTGGTGGAAAACTGCTCTTGCTTCATCCCACCATCTTAAAATGCAGCTTAGGTTTGTTTGAGGAATATGTGTATGAATTTTCAGGAGGAAAGTAGTTGAATTCAGGCATCCCGCTTGTGATGAGAGATGAAAACAAACTGAGGCCAAACAACTTACTCTTTTTTTCTTTTTTTTTAATGGCTCCCCTTTGCTTACCTGCTTTTTACATGCTGCTGCTGACTACGGTTGAGGTAGTTGAGCATTACTATTGGGTTTGTTATTTTTAAATTAAGGATTAAATATAAAGGCAAACTTGGTCTGCTGTATTTTCACCTTCTTACGATAACATCTGTTTTTATAAGCCATATAGTGCAACTCTGAACATTTCTGATAGCTATGAAGTTAGTGCTTAAGAGGTTGTTATTGCTTGAATCTTTCAGCATACAGATGCATCTCAGGGACCTCGTTGTGGAATCTTCTGTTCCGTGAAGGTTGGATCTTGTATTCAGGCAAAAAAAAAAAAAAAAAATCCTGTCTTCCTAGTCTTAATGTGCGTGTTTTAACAGGGGATTTTGGTGGTAGGGGAGGGCACTGTGTGAAGATTTCCCAAAACTTTGCAATAGAATCAACTGTCTTTCTATTAGAGGCAGCTGGCGGTTCCAGCTCCTTTAGAACTGGCAAACCTAGAATGTGTTGGTTGCCAGTTCAGTTGCCTATATCAAAGCAAAAGATGGATTCAGGTTGTCAGTATCCAGACATGTCTTTAACCAGTGAACTTTGGCTGGGTGTGCTGCTACACTTGAGTTTGCAAACACCTCCAGAAGTGTGGGGGGATGCACAGGGGGAATGCCTGCTGCCTTCTGAGGGAGGGAGAAGGCAAAAACGCCGGGGGGTTGCGAGATGTTGCTGCTGGGTCAGGTCTTTTAATTGTAACTCTGGAATGAGAAGTGCTTGGTAGTGTGGCAGCAAAGCACAGCGTTCAGGGACGTGCCACTTGAAATCGCAGTGTGGCAGGTGCCAGCCCAGACACTGCCCTAGGCGTGCTGTGGGTGCTTCTGACACTGCTTTCTCCTCAGCTCTCTGTGCGTTCTGCGTCTTGCAGTTGCCTCTGCGCTCTGTGCCTTCTGAGCAACCTGAGCCCAGGTTCGGGTTCCAGCCGAGTGTTACACGCAGAAATCTGTTCCAGCGTTTCCCCCAGAGAAGAGCAGGGCTGTGAGGTCGCGCAACTGTTCTACCACCTTGCTTTTCACTTGTTCCATCTCGCCAGAAATGGAGCGAAAGGTGGTGGCATGGTGGGGCAGTCCAGGCGGGCGTTACAGCCTTCCAGCCCCCAGTGAGTCGGTGCCAGCTAGCCGCTGGCTAGCTTCTGGTTAGAACCTGTGCCAAAATCTGTGTTGCCAAGCTGATCCAACAGCCCTCGTCCCATAGGAACAGCTCCCGTCTGCCCGGAGGCTGGCAGCGGCGAGGTGTGCAAGGCTTGGTGTTCTGTAGGGAGCCGGCTGATCTCTTTGTTTTAAATACATGCGGCTGCGTTTTTACTCTGCAATGACAGGGCATGTGCTGTGCGCTAACATGGAAATTCTGGTGGAAGCCAGTGGTGAAAAAATGGAATTGGTAACACTGCTGGAATAACTTGCTGAAACAGACTTTGTATTTCTTGGTATAATGTGCAATATCAATTTTTCCTAATTAAAAATACAGTGTATGCTTCATGGTTGTTTGTCAACAGAATATTTAATTGGGGGTGGGAAGCTTTTGAGAGGACCAAATACGCTTTTGTGAAATGTCCTAAATTTTCAAAACTGAGCTTAAATTTTAAAGTTTTGCATTAAAACAGTATATTTGACCACTTTTGCCTGTGTCTTTTCTGTAGTTTTTGTAAGATCATCATGAAGCTTACAGGTCACCTCCCAAAGGCAGGGAGAAGATGAATTTGAGTGTGTGCGTCTCACCTTTGCTATTCATCAGACAGGAAGGCGCTGGGAGGTGAGGGTGATCGGGGAGTGGCAGTGACTGAGGGAGAACACACCTGTCCTGACAGCGGCGGAATGGTCGCTGCCAAAAGCATTGCTGTCGGTTACAGCAAGTGCCACGTAACTGCCCGCACTTGGATCAAGCACGCTGCTGGGTTCTTGCTGCCTGAGCCAGAACGTGGTGGTTCTTTTCTCTGAGGATGACTTGGCTCTGTCTGTGCCTTCGGCCTTGTTAGCTCAGGAGCACATAACTGAGCTGTGCACAGAACAGCTTTTATTTTCCCCTTGCACTAACACTCCGCAGGGAAGTGTGGCGGTGGGCAGGTGATGGCCTGTGGCAGCGCTGAGCTGGCTGCTGGCGTCCCCTAACGCTGTGAGGAGCCGGAGCAGCTGGGAGTTCTGCACCGGCAGCCTTGCTGGTGGGCTCTGGCAAATCCAGCCAGCCTTTGCTGGGGGTAAAAACCCACAACATCTGGCCATCGCTCTGATTGCTTTGTTTTTTCCTGTATTGGTTTACTCGTTTGACAACATCTCTTCTCTTGTTGTGTGCTCTTCAAACGCTGCTGAAGCTGACGGGGCTCTGTTGTCTCTTGTTGGCTCTTGATCAAACCCCAGGGAAATGTCTGCTGAGCTTTGGTGATTGGATTTCTGTAATGGCTTTAAATTTTGTCTGGATTTTTTTGATGATGAGGTTTTTGGTTGCCTAATGCTACTTTTGCTGGGTTCAGACTTCAGAGTGTCGATTCTGAAGTACCCTGAAGTGGGCTCAAACTTTTTGGCAGAAGAACCAGACTTCTGACGTCCTTCACTGCAGCTGCCCATTTACTGGTGGTGTCTCTGCACCGAGCAACTGTTTGCTGCCTGCATTTACCACGCTTCTTATTTTCTCTTCCCTCTTACCTGCTGCTGGAGAGTTGGTGGGTTCAACATTACAGCTCTGAAATGGGACTGCCCTGACTTGAGTGAATACCTCAGGAACGCCTTTATTGCCATTCTCTGTGTTCTGGCAGACCTGAGCACAGTAAGATGGCATGTGATAGGAGATCTAAAGCCTGAAAGTGTGCTTGAGAACTCTGGACGTTTTTTAGGGTAAAATTCATCAAGCTGACCCAGTGTGACAGCTAAGATGAGGTGACTTCTGCTCTGGGCAAAAGTCTGTGAAAGGTTTGGGCTCCAGAGCGTTTGGTGAGAACGCTGTAGATCTGATCCGCTTCCACAAGGGACCGCTCTTGTGCCACTGTTTAAAAACGTGTCTGTGCCACCGCAGTAAAACAAAAGCGGGATCTTCTGGGCGGAGAGTCTGGAAACGCAGTCCTGTGGCTGCGGCCGGCACCGCTCCTCCTTTAGGCGGAGCTGCGAGGCGTGGAGGGAGAGTGAGCGCGGAGGGGGGAAAGGCGTGCTGCCCTTGGGCTGTCCCAGCAGCACCGTCACCTCTGCCAGTGCATGCGGATGTTCGTCTCTGTCCTCGCTTGAAGTGACTTTTAGGGAGTTTTGTTTCCCTGATCACCGTTTGTATCATTGACTCACCCGAAAGAGATCGAACCTTCGCTAGAAGCTGCCTTGCACTGCTTTCGCCTTCTTTATCCCACACTTAGCTGAAGCTGGCAAGAAGGCCGTCGGCCTTCGCGTTGGAAAGCAGCTTTTGTCAGAGTGCTAAGGAGCACAACAATTTCCCTCGTTTCTGCAGATCGCTGCCTCCTGGCTTGTGGCATGGTAGAGAGGGCTGTCAGCGTGGGGCCTCCTGAGGAGAGAGCTGTTGTCCAGAAAGGATCCTGCAGCGTTCTGCAGGGTGCTTCATGCTGTCCTGCTCCGTGGAAGGGACGCGGTGTTCCTGAACTCTGCAGTGTTTTGCGCTGGGTGCCGCGGTGGAATGGAACGGGACCGCTGTGAGCATGGAACCGGGGCGTTCCTGGCCGCTGCTGAAGCGTGAGGAGGGCGTGGGTGGCGGTGCTGAGGAATGCGCTCAGCCAAGCGACTTCCCGAGCACCGCTGCTTCCCTCCTGCTGGCACTGAGCCCTCGCAGCCAGCGCTGCGGGCCCCGACCCCAGGGACGTCGGTGTGGTGCTAGGGGTAGGTCACAAAGCAGCGGCGTTTGCACTCGTGATGTGAGGCGGGTGCTCTAAAAAGAGGAAAAAATATTTTTTTAAAAAATCCTTCATTAATGATTTAAAATAATTGAAACTGCTTGCCCTGTAAGGCCTGGAGGGTTTCATGGTCATCAAAATCTACATACCATTACATTTTTCAAAATGCTCATTTGATGGAACAACTAATTCTTAACATTAGTAGTTCTTGAAGAGTACCTTGAGCCAATGGTCTCCATCACGCAGGGCAGTGCTGACAGTCTGGCATTAAGTGTTTTTGTCGAGGAGCTGCGTTGCCTTAACTTCAGAGGAAGCACAGAGTCCCGTTTTGAAAAACAAGCTGCTTTCTCCTCTCCTTTTATGAAGGAGATGGATTTTTAAAGCAGCCTTCAGGAGGAAAAAATAACTCTAAAAGGAGTTTTTAAATAATCATTTTTAATAGAACAAATATCCCCTTGCCCTCAGATGCTGCTTAATGGAAAAAAAAAAAAAAAAATATGTAGAAGCTACAGATTTATATATTTATTTGCAAATGACTGCAGCTTTCCTTTTGCTTCCTTCCCTGCAGACGAGTGCAGCTCAGAGACACCACAGCAGAGCCTGGATCTGCATTTTATGCACATCAACAGGCATTTTGCCATGTTGATGGGATGTTATTAAGCAGTGTGGTACTTTGTGGGGAGTACTACGAATATTTAATCCATAGCTCAGCAGAAGAAACATCAGATCCAACAGGCTTCGTTTCTTTTGCCAGCCTTTTTTCCCCTATCGAAGCCCCAGCCAGCGCATTTTGCAGCCGATTGCATGACAAGTGAGGAGTGACAGGCCGAGCCCTTTGCTGCCCGTAGGGGCTGTGCAGGTTTCATGATATTGTAAAGGCTGGGACGACAGCAAGCGGCGTTTGGATGGAGCTGTGTGCTGGAGGGTGCCGGTGGGCACGGGGGTGCCCCTGCACGGCTCAGCCATGTGCCAGAGCCAGCGGGCACCGACCCGCAAAGGCTTTGACGTCAGGTGCAGAAGGCTGGCTGAGGAGATCAGGATTGATGCTGTTCGTTTTGAATGTGCGAAATTCCTGGCAAGAGCTCAGTTCTGCCATAGACGCAAGTGCTCTGCGCCCAGCCTGTCCATGTGCAGAAGTCCTGCACGTTGGGAAATTCTGGTGGGCTCACGTCCCTTCTTGCTGTGTGCTCCTGGCTCTGCAAATGCTGAAAGCTGGGGCTGTGCAGGCAGAAGGAGGCGCGGGCTGTGCTTCCCGCTGCGCATCGCTGGCCCGTGTTGGGTCTGTTCCCTGCACAAGCGCTGTGCTCCTTCCTCCTCCTCCTCCTTCCGCCTCCCTGACGGGGCACTGGAGCAGGCTGCCTGGGGAGGCTGTGGGTCTCCATCCCTGGGGATGCACAAAAGCAACCTGGGCATGGTCCTGGGTATAGCGGGGGTGGGACCAGGTGGCCTGGAGGTGCCTCCAGCCCCAGCCACTCTGGTGCTGGGGTCCATGGTGGCCGCAGAAGCTGCAGGCAGCGGTGGTGCAGGGCTGCAGCCACCTGAATCCTTCAAAATCTGCTGCAATTGCAATGCTCCTAGCGGGGCATAGCTCCTGGGCTGGGGAAGTGGCTCCTCCTGAGAAGTTCTGAAATCCCAGCACCTGGCACTGCCTGGAAATGTGCAGCGAGGGGAAGGAAAGGTCTGTGGTGTTGATGTGTGGTCGCAGCAATCAGAACATCGGCTGCCCTGAGCCCAGCCCCTGGGGGCTCATCCAGGGCTCATCCTGGGCAGCCTTGGGTCCTAAATGAACACACGTGGGTAGAGCAAGGGTGGCATCATGGAAAAGGGGTGAAGGTGGTGCATTTAGAATTCCAGAAATGAAAATGCTGCCCAAAATGTATTATTCATAATGTGAAAATGTAGCTTTTCACTTCTGTTGACATACAGTCATTTGGTTTTTAAGGATTACTGTACCTGAAGTTGTTTTGCTAGTGATGCAATGCAAATGAATATCCGAACTTTTTGAACCAAGGAAATGACTTGGTAATTCAATACTGAGGTAAGGAGAAAAAAAAAAAAAAACACCCCCCCCCCCCAAAAAAAAAAAAAAAAAGA